>JAQQZZ010099516.1:0-32074 GCA_030265115.1 Mopalia vespertina | reverse complement strand
ACATTTGGTTTTTTGCCTAAACCCCCCCCCCCCCCCCTCCCCCCGACAGCTCCATTTAACAGTTTTGTATCTCAACTACCCAGATAGACAAGATGGTGTCCAGATGGGAAAAGGTACCTGAATAATGTTGGAAATTTGGGAAACCAAACAAGCAGAACTGCCGACTCAATTTTTCAACACATTAGATAACATGTAAAGTGACAAAATTACACAAAGAATTGGGAGAAAATGTACAATAAGCATTAAATAAAACGGTAACTTAAAACTATTTTTTCTTGGTCAAAAAGGCGCTTCGGAGTACCGTGGAATGCCATTATAATATGTTGAGAGATTCAATATGCAGAAGTTGTATGAACATGAAGTGTTTTGTATTGTGAACATCCTGGGGATGGGGTAAGGTGCAGTATATTAAAAGCATAAAATACCTACACTTCTATCATAATATGATATTCACAGGTGCAAACTGGAGACAACTTCCGTCTCAAATATAAGATATAAAGGGACTCATAATGATTCACAGGTGAAATGACTGTATTTTAGTATACTTGAAACAGGAAGATAAACAAAAAATAAAGTGGTTGTCAAATAATACACACTACACAAAATTATTTCCCAAAATTGTATAACATTTTTTGTGAGATTCCCCTTTTTCCACTGAAAGTCATTTAAATGTTGGTGCGGACAGTAAAATATATATGGTGGGCGTATATGCCATGTTTTCCTGATATATTTCAAGCTGATTAAAATAACCCAATTTCTCAAAATTCAATCAGTACAAAACAAAAAGCGTAGTGCTATACATAGTAAATCTATACCCAACCGATTCTTAGCATTCTAATATAGATTTACTTCAGTTACACGACTACAACAAATATAGCATACAACGTCCGCCACATGTTTTAATTACAGCGCCAATATTTTGGTGGTTTTAGTAGAAAACGATGAAACATATACAAATTTAATGTCACTTTTGTTAATGGACGTCGTAAAGGAGGGGTAAAGGAGTTTTAAACTCACCTTTTGGTTTGATGACATATGAGACGTTGAAACCTGAATGAGTAATCTCATCTCGAAGATGATTGGATATGAACAGTAGCCAGACGTGACTGTATGTAAAGCTAACTACGTAAGGAGATTTCTCTAACCTCCCAGTATACGGGGTAAAAACACCCTGTAAGATCTCCGTACCTAAAATAGACCAATATCATAACCGGTTAACCTTTAGCTTCTAGTCTCTAGTTTCAATATGTCATATTTTTAAAATCCTATCAATTCTGCAGGATCTGTTTGTCTTGGCGACGACGACATGTTATACTCAAGAACTCAAGAACAAAAATCTGATCTATGTTTATGCTAATCTGCTCACATTGACATTGAAGAAGCACATATACCTAAAAATTATTTGCAATCAAAAATTGTATCCCTACACGGAATGCTAGGAGGGAGTTTCCTGTTGCTCTCGGGGCTTATAGGGGCAACAGGTATGTTTGTAATGTCTACGTCTTTTGTCGTGTGATTGTCCTGTTTTTTGTCCTGTCTTCACCTTCACCCATTGTAGTTACACGCAGCCATATGAGTGAAATAACCTAAAGTACGGCCTTGCACCTAAATCAAACAAATAAACTTGTTGCAGTATATTCCACACGAAGAAGCGAACAGAAACAAGATGTAACAGGTTCAACCAATAGTTTTATGTTGCAACTATTGAGTTTAAGATTCATAAGTGGATTGTATTAAATGAATAAATACATTTTTGTCAATAGACTCCGTTAAATTGAGAAAGGCCCCGTCATTTGGGCCAAAATCTCGTTACTAGATGTTTACATGGAGTAGCTCAGGAGTTGGTTTTTTCATTCATTTATCTATTGAGTTGTTTTGAGTTTTTGGTAATTGGTTTTGCTCTTTCTGAAGTGCCTGCTCTTGTCTTTATATTTGTATTTGTCTTAATGTTGACGATTAAAGTTATATCAGCTATATGGCTGTCATGGAGTATTTTAAACAATCCTAGTAATGGCGGATATCGTTCAATTGAATGGGGAAAAAATCCATCAGCTAACTTTGTTAATGGAAAATTTTAACTTTATATTGATTAAATTGTCAAAATTGAAAAACGAATCTCACCGTCTCCGATAAGTAAGAAGTCACTGTCATCTTGAAGGTCAAAATCATGGAAGGTCAATTCCATTATGTGACCTTTAGGGATGTCGAATTTCCATGTACACTCTCCATTGATAGGGTACTCTCCAGGATAATCTATAGATGTCAACTCGCCGCGGAGAGCTTGCTGGTGTACTGGAGAATCACAAACCACTGAAAAGTTAAAAAGTTTCAAATGTTCATTTTATAATTCCTTCGCATCTCTTTTTCTAGAGACAATAACATGCGTAACGAAACGATGCAGGTATTGGCTACAAAAAAGACATATCAAAAAATGATTATTTTGCTGTGAATCGCTATAAATTTACATTTGTAATCAAGTAATTTTCATTTCTTTTCATTGTTTTTATTACACTTCGAACTGATACTTCAAATGCATTCGTTTCTATTACGACGTGCGTACGAATGCGTGTCATTCCATCACACAAAACTCATGACGTTTCAAATAACGTTAATCTATATGGCGTCACTTTTTGAATAACGTCATGGTGGTCCGAATTCACCAGATTTTAAATTATCATGATAAAATGTGGAAAAATTGTTTTGATTTACGAATTTATGATGTAAAGAATAAAAAGAATATTGCACAATAAAAAAATATAACAAAAGTCAACGTGACCTTTTGTTCTGGGTCACAGCGACCTGTTAACATACCGGCTATAAATCAGACAAAACAACAATAAAGCTTATAATCCAGGTAATCTTACCAGATGTCGACAAATATTAGACAGAGAGAAACAATGTTACGCAGTTTTCCATCATAGCAGCAATGCCAGAGAAAAGTAACATAATTGTTTAAGAAAAATTCTTTAAAAGTAAAAGTATGCCGTAAGAATTCTACATCAATAAGAAGGATTATCGCTCTTTGGGTGCATAGTAGTCTTTCTTGAAGCCTATTGAAACGGTGACAGATGTGATGTTATGTTATATATTTATGATATTATGCTATACGCAGAGGAATGGAAATGAGGATACCCCTGTTAGGCAATCGGGACCTAGGCTAGCAGTACCGACACTTGACCGACGAAGCACGTTAGACTGTTCCGTTTAATTTAACAAGAAAAGCTACATATCTAATTAATACTATTTATACAAGCTTCATATGAAGTGAGTTTTTAGACATTTCGACAAGAGTAGTTCCCCTTTAGTCACACTATTTAGTAAACCATCAGCGTGTGTTGATATGGAATTACATGCTCTAAAGATAAATCGCCAGTGCTAGGCTATTTTCGGCTGGACATTTGGCCGAAAAGACGGCTCATTTGCATTTGATGTACTCTTTTTTGTTTTATACTCCCCCCCCCCCCCCTTCCCCTTCACTATCTACAAATGGGTCGATTAATGAATTATAACACTTGTATTATCAGCCAACTTTATATTAATCAGTTACAATCAGGTACAACAGCAGCAACAACAACAACAACAAAAAATAAAATGTGTCGTGTTTTGCTCTGTTGTAAAAATAAATCAATATTCCTCGAGCGAAAGGCAAAAGGGTATGACTAAACGTTGAACATACAACCCTTTTCCAGGCAGCATGGAAAAGGGATTAAGAGCATAAGTCCGGAACAAAATTAATCAGCCTTGATAATATATCATATCGTAATGAGATGTGACCCCCTACTCCCCCCGTTCCCCTTTAGTCTGCAAAATAATAAAATGTTTTCTAGACTTAAGCTGCAGTTTTATCCAGTCACATTGGTAACCAAACAACATACATGCTTCACAGAAAAACAACCATCCACGTGTTTGACTTCATGTCGTACACAACATGTTACATGTGCCGTTTGAAGCGGTCTGATTTCAAAGTTGAACCATCAAATGTAATCACACAAAAGAATCTTTGATCTACAGACAGATGGCTCGTGTGGGATTCCGTAGAGTTCTGACACACTGATTCAGACAGATGCACTTGCATTAGTTTACCTGACCTAGATCTAAAATCACAGGATACTGTTGTTATTTGTGTTTACCTAAAAAAACATTGTATATCTGGGGTAAATATAGGCATATAATGAACAGTGCAATGTTACACACGTTTTTCAACGTTTGGCCTTAACGTGTTAGCCAAAGAAAAGCTTTATGCTTTCTCAATCAGCTCACAAGTAGGACAGCCATTGGATCCACCGACTCCGTCATTACTCTTAGGATTTTCAGATTTTTTTTAGAATGATCGGCATTTGTTTTAAAAATTTTAACGTATCGTTTGTCCAACCATCGAAAGAGACAGTTTGAAGCGTTTTTTAATTTTATTATTTCAAATAATTAGAAGGCTTTGTTTCTCAAATGTAAAATACTGACTTAAATATACAGTAACTGCTCAAATACTAAGATACGAATATTACGCAGACGATTGTGATTATACCTGGGATTACAATGTACTGTAATCCCAGTTTATTCTAAGACATACTGGATAAGAAGACAATTATTCGATTGATTGATCGATTGATTGGTGCTTTACGCCTTGTTTAAGGGTATTTCACTTATATGACGGCGGTGTATTCCAACAATAATTTACACTAGCACAACTATTTAATGTGTGGGGTTTTGATACTGTTGGAAAGTTGATCTTCCTCCAGTGCTAAGTAAAGACAGCTTTGCTACTCTTCAAACAAACTACTTTATAGAAGGTTGGTAAATACTTTTACAACTTTACACCCGTTTTGGCATTTTGTGTAGTGTAAGGTACTAAGCCCATCAATAGTAAAACAGTAAGAAGCCCATCAATAGTGTCTCATTAATTAAACCTATCAATAGAATAACATAACTAAGCACATCAATAGTGTAACATTAATTGGCCCATCAATAATGTAACATTAAGTAGCCTATCAACAGTATAGCATTGATTAGCCCACTGATGGCATAACCTTAATTAGCCCAACGATGGCATAACCTTAATTAGCCCACCGATGGCATAACCTTAATAAGCCCACCGATGGCATAACCTTAATAAGCCCACCAATGGCATAACCTTAATAAGCCCACCGATGGCATAACCTTAATAAGCCCACCGATGGCATAACCTTAATTAGCCCACCGATGGCATAACCTTAATTAGCCCACCGATGGCATAACCTTAATTAGCCCACCGATGGCATAACCGTAATTAGCTCACCGATGGCATAACCTTAATTAGCCCACCAATAGCTGGACAAATTGTTGGAAAATATATACTGGTGTTTATAAATCAACAATATCTTATTTTTCATTGTTGTCAAGAAAAGTTTAGTGTAAAGTTTTGATTTTTCCTGTGGTATCTATATTAAAACTAACATGATAGTTTTATTTACGTAAATAGCTAATGTAGCAATTATAATAATACGCCAGGAGATAGGGCGGGCGAGAGAAGAATCCAACGTTCATGTCTCTGCTTACTTATTCATTTACACTCTCCTTGAAAACTGTGATCCTCGTTGATTATGTGGAACATTATCCCCCAAACCAGACGTTTCTAGTTTGCATTGCCAAACGAGACAGCCTTTTGATAAGTAGAAAAAGCTACATGCAATGATCCGAATAGCAATGTCAAATGGTTATATTTCCAAGCCAGTAACACCTTCGTGGATTAGCACGTTTAAACCCGTATTGCTTAGTGGTCGTAAGTGTTTGTTTAAAATCAGGGTGACACGTTTTCACACACAGGTATTTCTCTGTCAACTGTAACCTGCCTTTGTTAACAGAGGTGTTACAATAATCCTCGAGACCAGCTGTAACAGTTTCTAGACACGGCCCATAATTCCATCTGAATCTCTATATTTCGGTGCGCCCTCTTTAGAACACAGAGGGCGCTGTGTTTTCGTCATGCTGGAAGGCCGCATTTTGTCACAAGCGAATTGGCCTTTTCTAAACATGTCTACCTCGTCCTGTGCTGTTCCCAAATTTCAAAAAAATTCTCATTGTATTTCGATAATAAAATGAACTAAATAAAACTCTTCTTCACAATGAAAATTCTTTAAGTAGAAATCGAACTGAAAGGATTATATGGATCAAAAGCACGCATATATCTGATGATTTGTTTGTTTGATTGGAGACTAATACCGTATTTAATACAGGACAACCACATGCAAAGACATCCCTTAGCTCTGAGAATACCAGGGCACTTGTCTGATGGAGACATGCTGATGTCTTTCTTTTATCGTTATAATAAATCAATGTTATGCACCAAAAAAGTATGTTAATAAGGGATTTTGTTTGATACTTAAACTTTCCATATATGATTAACTGAAAGGAATTAAATCAAGCCAAATGTATATATTTTGAATAAATGAAGAGAGACAAATTTGCTGGCCAAATGTATATATACATATATATTTTATAAATGTTGAAAAATAAAACCCATGTCCTTATCGGTGATCTATCCTATTACTCCGGCTGACCAGGCCAGAATTTGACTGACTGAGCTACAGAGACTGACTACAGAATCACACGGCTGTTCTCCAAATTTATGCTGTTTATCGCTACATACAGACATTGAGAATCTTCATGACGTTGGCCGAGATTAAATACAATGACCCATACTTGGATAGCTACAGAATTTAAACGTCCCTAACTCTGTTATTGGCTCAATACAGGTTTAATATACTCATCGAATAAGTTCTGTGTCCTTTTATTAGGTAAACATGCCTACAAAGTGGCAGTTTACAGTCGAGGAGGAAGAGACAAAATGGCGGGCTGTCAACAGCTACTTGAATTATATTTTCGTATTTTTAACAAGGCTAATGGACAATTTCAAGTCTCGTTTGGTATATAAAATGTGTGAGATAGTTCAGTTCATTAAATATTATTGTACCGTACTAATCGAACCCAAAAACTTGAAATTACACAGTTATGTGCACTCTTACTTTATATCTGTTAATAAGGTTACATTGTATGATAGACTATAAGATAAAGAAATCTGCATCTATAATTATTTGGATAGAGAAAGGATTATGACATATGGTCGTTTAATAAGGCACTGTGAACATATACTCGCTTTGATACGGCATTTCTGAGACAATTTTGTAATCGGCAAACTACTAGTATTTTGTTGTCTTGGTTACCTGTAACCTCTGGCCTGTAACCATCATAAAGCTATGTCTAACAAACACACTTTGGGGTATTTTTTTCGAAGAGGCGTAGTTAGGGTTTCAATTTCTTATTTTACTTTATTTGAAATCCATCAGCGTACATTGTTTCATTGTCGATATAAGTACACTTTTAGAAATGGTTCTTTGAGGGTTCTTTGGCAAAAAGGATGGTTCTATATGGAAACGTTACGACTTAAACGGTTCTTTGCTATAAAAAGAAACGGATACGTACTTGGAACAGCTGCTGTGATGGTTCCATAAAGAACCATTAAGGGTTCAACCAGATCCATGACTGAATAACCTTAAAGGGTTCCATATGAGACATATTTGTGCAAGAGTGTAGGCCTACTTTTGGCGGCAATAAAGCTAAAATGTGTCTTTTTTCGATACCGATTCGCAAATGTTGAAAGTCTTGACACGCTACTTGTATGGTTCAAACACCAATAGTTTGTTCAGTTCTTTACACACAGGAAGCAAAAAAATGATACTGTACTGAGTGTATGTGGCTTCGATTATTCTATGTACAAAATGTTACAACGTATATTGTCACTAAACAAATGATTATAACATGGCACAGTGATAAGGTCAAGCCACAAAAACTACGTGACAAAATAGTGATCCGTGTGCCTTACCTCGGGGTGTGATTTTGTAAGTAAACACCACTGTCATATTATACGTGTCAATATCTCCACGGAGTTGAACCCAGGCTGTGTTGTGGGGCACTACAACCTTGTGGCGTTGTGTATGTAGTCGTGTCACCGCTGGCTGAAAGGTGGCATATTCGGTGGTAGAATTCCACGGTTCCCAGCCCACACCGAACACCAACTGAGTGGAGTTACCAGGGACATCCACTGTCTCCAGGTCAAACTCTATGACCGCATCTTCCGGGCCGTTCACTATCCAAGTACATAACTGAAACGATGAGAGCAAATAGGTTAAACGGTATACTGTTATTTGTTATATGGACCAAATAATCAAACATCGAAAATTTAACTATTACGTGCTACACGGACCCTATCAGCATTGTTTTCCCCTTTGAGTGGCATTAACAGTTTTTGAGTTTTGAAACAAAAACAGAAGTAGAAACAAAGCGAACTTATCTCAGCTGCATTAAGTCCGGAAACGTTTACCTTTTTAGATATGATAGCCTTTCAAGATAGAATAGGTGATCACAATGTAAATGGGAATATGTGTATGGAAGAACTGTCGAAATAACCCCAATTGTTTATATTTAAGGATTTGAGGAGTACAATATATATACTCTTATTCCATTACTCCCTGCCCTCTTCAATAAATAAATAAATAAATATTCAAACCTTTTTGAATATTTTAGTCACATGTTCGAATATACAGTAAATCAGTATAAGCTGTTTGTTCAATTGATTAATATTAACACTGTGTTCGTTTGAGCAAAAAATCTACTGTCCTGGTTTTCAGGTGCAAACAGAAGGCAAGGCCTACTATAAGTCAAGTAAAGGCAACATACGCGAAAAAGACAGGTAAACTGTATTGACAAATTGCAAGCAGCGTCGGCTGTAGTTTATCGAGATAAAGGAAGGAACCATGACTATATCAGTTTAGAATAAATGAAAACTCGGATACAACCATTAGGGAGGATTCGTTAATTTCGTTGATTTCCGCGCATGTAGGCCTATTATGTAATCAACCAAGTGGGCTATTTCAATTGATGTTCAACACTTTGCTATAACATTTTAACAACAGAACATGATTTGCAAGTGCAAACATAAGGCCGGCCTACAATATTTCAAGTAAAGGCAAACATACTTTATAATGAGACAAAATAGGAGAAAGGAGGTACAATTAAACGAAATTCTTCGACAATAAGTATCACTGAAATGTGAAATATTTTAAGGGTTCATTTGTTTGAGGAAAGAGATGATCAGTTTAACTCGACTCGCCATATTGAAACACTGGGGTATGTTTGCTAAGTAAATGTTTGACGACAAATAATTAAGTTGTCTTTCGTGCTAAAACGCTGCTATTATAAGTTCGATTCGTACAAACATATACTTTCAATTTTATTTTCATTTTCATCAAAGTACAGAGCAGACGAACAAGAATTCGACGAGCAGACGACAGAAATATAAAAAACCAGACGGCAGCGATATTCTATATTGTGTTACAGTTGCATGTGAATTCTTTGAGGCCAGTTTATTTTTGTCTTGAAACGTATCGTGGGAAAAGATAAGATTAATGGCTATATTTTTTTTAAAGATGATTCCACCATACTTTTTGAACTGGCAGTGTATTTGTGAAATGCTCAACCAGAAGCATGATAACGTGCGGAACGAGACGTTAAACTCCAATGCGGCCTATACAATAAAGAAATATATTGACTAACATGCTTACACTGATGTCATTGTCTGACGATATGATGTCGTTGGATTCCGGGATGTATATTCTCCCAGTTGGATCTGTATAATTGTAGACACACTCGTCAAACTGTGCCAATGTATCTGTAACAGACATAAAGTGGAAACAATCATTATATAGATTAGTTGATTGAATGGTATTCAGCGTCGTCCCCTAAGGTTTTTCAACTTATATGTCTGAGAAGTACTGCATGAATGAGAGCATTTGACCCCCCCCCCCCCCCCACTAACAAAAAAAAAATAAAATAAAATAAAAAACTGGTTGATTATGGGATTTAATCCGTCAATGCCATAATTTGATAATTGAATGTGATTGAGTTTTGTTTGTTGGATTGGGGTTTAACTTCGTACTCAAAGGAATTTCACTTCTATGACGACGGATTGACCATTTCTCATTGTGATCTTCTTAATTACGGTGGAAAACCCGGGATGAACTCTCTCAAAAACCAACCCAATGATTGTCAGAGCCACCCCAGGGGATTTCTAATATACCGGAGGTATATTGAACAAGAACCTGGGGCCTTTTTGGTTATTTAGAAGCAAGCCGGTAAAAAGTTGCAGTACTTTCAAACAAGAAGTGTTGTACAAGTAACTGTGTATATTCTCAAAATTATGTAAATTTTTTTTGAAACAAACAACAATTTAAGGAATTCGTACCAGTTGAATTGACCACTTTTATGGGCGATTTAATTGTGATAAAGACCAATACGTGGCGAATTCTTGTTATTCTTAATCTAACTCTACAATAAAAAGTATGTGTTCCTCATCTGATGAAAGCAATCTACTAAACTAACTTGGAGGACGGTTTAATAAGTCCTAGACTAATAAGTCAAGTCGGAGGTCGTGTGCGTTGTGGTTAACTGCTAGCGAATTGGTGTCCCACATATGGTATTTGCTTCTCCGCTAGAAGGTCTCCCTTCCTTGAAGATTTTCTGAAGTGGAATATGTTCTTACTGGAAGAGTCTTTCTAAACTTTGACCATGCTGCCATGCTAGTTAAGATAGCAGTCCAGCTACTTTCCGCAATGAGAGACGTTTGAATAGCATAACTGCAGATTTCCACTTTCTGATTACTGTGTTTTTAAAAATAAACACATTTTAATTGCTTTTTTCTAGATCAGCAATTGGTTATCTTGTTTTGTTGACAGCGTTCTGTCAATGTGAATCAACTCAAATTTCATACCAGAATACCGCGATTTTTATAAAATCTAACTGAGTAACGAGGAAGAGGTTTGCATTCCTAGCTTCTTTAATACGCGAAAGCTCTGTGAGAACCGTGCTTAAAAGTCATATAGCTTTCCTATCCTTACAACGTATCAATGAAGGTGTTGAGACTAGTGAATTCGAAGGATGCCCAGACATATCCTCCCGGATGCATCATCAGATTAGCGAGCTATCGGTAGACGAGATTCGCTCGGACAGATACTCAGATACACCGGAAAGACAGTCTCGTCCCCTGCGTCATACGCTGAGCTGGCCGATACAATTCATATAGTCAACTGCCACTTGGACAATTCAATCCAGCCTCCTACTTTTAAACCAGGTATAATTAGCTTAAAGAGATAATCCGTAACATAATTCAGACGTGATTAGATGGATAAAATCTCTCCTCCTAGCAAGGACTGTGTCTATGACAATAAACATCTTTCAACAGAAAGAACTTCCATTTGGTCAAGCGAAAAGGCAATTAATATTTCGCCAATGCAAAATGCCGTCACCAAATAAACAGAGAATATTATCTCTATTATCCAGTTCACTAAACTGCCCTCGACTTTCAGCTTCGTGTGTACATACTAATAGCTGTCTGACTTGGTTTTTTACTTAGACGTTTTGAAGTAAAACTTTTTTATTAAGGTAAGCTATTGACACACAATAATATTTCCTGTCATATTTTCTCATTTGCTATTTTTAGAAGGTTTTCTTAAAATAGTTTTGCATATTTCCCTGTTGGTGTATGTAAAACAGCACAAGGTAATGGTTCTTAATTCGGCCACTTAGATATAATTCACAACTTTTCAAATACAATAGCATTTCTCAATTTGATTACGTTAGCTTGATGTAGGTACACACGTTTTAAATAACTATATACTAAAACAGAAACGAGATTAACTAAACATAAGTCTATTAAAATACTTAAACCTGCAGATTAAATTATCTGATATTTTCAAAAGAAAGTAAATTAATTACCGAGGAATACATGTATCAGTTGTCTCTGGGAGTTTGCCTAGAACATGAAATGATCCAGCGATTTTAATTAATAAACATCCCTGTAGCAGTGTGACTACCTTTTAAATATATCCGTTTCCTCTAGATGTCATAATCAATGATATAGCATTTTAAATTTGTTTAAGACGAAAATACTTTAAAAATGTTTTTGCAGATGTCAGGCGTTGACATAATGCGCGGCACAATACTAGTTTAAAATGAGTCACTTGATTAGAATCACATGGTATCAAAAAAGTGGTATGGACGTACTTTCTTAACATTTTGATACCTTTTTTTTCCAATATGGAGAAACAGTTCTACACTGAAGGCAAACTAATTATAAAAGAACCTATGAAGCAAAGAAAGTCATTGAATGACGTTTAAAGTCGTGTTCAAGAGTATTGCAAAGGAATGCATACTGGACAATATGGTGACCAGTCGGCACGTGGACTGTTCGATAAAACAAATCCGAACTTTAAAGAACCAACTAAAAGGAAGAAAGGCAAAACGTCGTATTCAATTTGAGAAAACACTACAAAAACATTTGAAAAATTAGCAAAAAATAGAAAAAGGAAAAGCATTATCTTGGCAGAAAGCTCTAAAAGACTTACCTGTTAAACAAATTAAAAAGCAGAGAATTAAATTGTAGGTAACAGTGCCAAAAGACATCTTGATAACGTGATGTGAATAAAATGGAATAATAAGGTGATCGGTTACAGCCGTTGATTCGTCCTGTTTTGATAGCGGTCTGACAGCAGAGTAAATTGTCCTGGTCTCAGAGATGCACCCTGCTGAAGACCGTGAGCAAAGAGGACAACAGATTGTCTGTGACAGCGCGTGAGGCTATAAGATAGTTCTATAAGATAGCCTATTCGCCATGTGGCCTGGTTAAACAAATCCAGTATTGCTCATGACAGTAAACACAGACATCCCGAAGGATTTTCCACTCTCTGATATAAATCCTTTACTTCCCCTAGAGGTTCTTCCAACACGGAGCTTCGGTTCAAATGGCAACCCAGGCCAACCTGACTTCTAGATGTGTAAGGAGGGATTAGGACTGGCAGGTTGTGAGGTGAATTCAGGACACGCGAACCCCGGCCGATCGACAAGTAACCTGGTGAACGATGGTCTCCATTAAGTGAGCTGACCGCATGGATCAGACAAGCACTGGTCACCTCGAAATATGCGGATTTTTCTATGACCTTGGTTTGTAACGTCTTCGCTGTTGACAATAGAGAAAACTACATTACATACATGTGTGTCTAACGCTGTCTGTTAGAGGAGACGACAGGGGAAAATGTGTTTGAGGCACATTTTCAGATTACTACTGGCGGCCACTTCAAAGACCTGTGCAGTTTAAGCTTACACCACAAACAGAGCACACAAACAATCTCTTGACATGACAATGTGAATATTCACGTGGTTTCCCAATGAACAATTCGCTTAAAGAAAAAAAAAGTCCGACCAAATTATTTTACGAGATAAGCTGTCTACTCAGCAAAAATTTGAATGAGTTGGAAAGACATCCCTGAATGGACTTGGGCAGGGTTAAAAAGGCACGATGGTTAGGAAAGGTCCCATGTATTCCGTAAAAGTGACATGTATATAGTTATCTGTGGTTGTAACTTATTTAGTGATGAGGCAAGCGTTAGGCATGGACCGGAACTTAACTAAATGAAGGTTAACGGGTGGGTTGTTACTTTATAAGTGAGACCCGACATGTTTTGTTCAATATTGGACCCAATAAAGTATAACAGTAGTTTTTAAAAATATAATTATTTTCAGGAAAACATTCAGGATATATATTTCGTTAAAGAAACTACACTGGCACAGGGATGTAGATTAATTCAAACCGATGAATCATCTTATGTTCTTGATAAACTCGCAGAGACAAGTTTCTTAATAAACCTTAATCTCAAGTTGTGTTCGGTATGGGTTAGGAATAAATCAGCCTACAAATTAGTATTTCAGAGATATAGAGATTAACCAATGAATATGTATGTGAAGGAGAATGTCTGTTACAACCTGTCTGAGAGGGAAGTTTTGCCTTAACCAGTATAACTCTGGATTTGATGACCGCGATGTCGCCGAGTCAATTATGCAATGGACTGTTAAATCCCTGTAACTGTAGAGCTCATGTGTTCGCAGTCGCATTCCGACTCTGTATAAAATAATGTTTCATCGCAGTTTTCCCCTAGTAACAAGCAATATAAATTCGGAATATAAGTCAAATGTCATAAGGCACGACGTTTAAGGCCATTGAAGCAATCTCACACTTAGTGTACCTACACAAGACAATATCATAGGGCATGTGGTGACAAGAGACCCACTTTGGTAGGGATGTTATATACTATAAGTATAATACAACCCGGACTTTGAATTCCAGCGAAAAATGTACTCTGCGAGATTTTTCTTAACCTATATCGTTTCAAGTATCTAGCGAGAAAGCTCAGTCACAAACAGCGATTAAACTTACCATAATCATTAAGGCGACGGAACGAAATATATAGCACGGCTGAGAAGTCGACGCGACCTTACCATCCGACCATAGCTCCATGTCAGTTGCCATGTAGTGGTATGGTAAATTCCTACTTTGTTAGGGAAGCGGAACTTTCAGAACTAGACCGGCAAATTTCCGCTTTTTTCAATGTAAATATATATGTTGGAGAAACTTCATGCATTCCAAATAACTCAAGTCACCACCAACTTCACCAGAATCACAATTCAAAATGATCATGACAAAAAAAACCAAATCGGCTGACGTGTTCCTAAATTTCCTTAGGATTTGGATAGCGCTATGATGCCATGGTGAAATAAGATTGATTGATTAGTGTTTTACGCCACGTTCCGTGGTATTTCAGCTATACAATCAAATCTAAAATTTTATATTTGAATATGAATTCCAATCAGTTGCACATTTGGCAGTAAACAAACTGAACTGAAACAGAGTTTTTAAAGTGTTTAAAAGTTGTCAATATTGGCTTTAAAACTATACAATTATTCATAAAAATCAACGACGATTTTTGCATTGTGGCGAGCCACCAGCACTATGCTTTCTGTTGGTTTTTAACTGAAGGTGGTCGCCCTGGAGCTAGTAGGTGGAGGAGGGCGAGATGTAGAGGGAGGAGGCCTGATGTATACCTCCATCCCTTCCAAGGGGACGAAGCGGTTTGCGAGAGCAACCGTCTCCGACTCAATGTATTGACTTGTTGATGGCTTAGAAGAGAGGGGACCAGCCCTCTCTACATTACGATCATCTACTGTGAAATAAGAGAATGACGTTTGGTCATAAGGTATCAACACCTTACATTGCCGATCACCCCATGTATAGCTGAAAGTACGCTGTCAGAAGTAAGCCACCATAAGTCACACTTCTGACGATAACGGTATAGGGGAATGGTTTACCTAAAGACTAATCATGAATTTAAATTAATAGCGAACATGACAGAAGCAGCTGGTCTGAATATCCTTACACCGACTCTTCACCATCTACAGAGATATAAATCAGTTCAAGTAGACCCTCTTCGCTCGTTTCCCTACAACCGATTCGTTTCAGTGATAAGCCTTCACCTGCTTTCGCTCATCACATACAAACAGGAAGAGGTGGTGAAGTTGCGCTAGAAGCACTCCCACGGACACATTCAGGCTTCACCCGGATTCTACATTTGATTTTTATTTGAGATAAAACTCTATAAATAAAATGTAACACCAGGCTATGCCAAATAGCAATACACGAATAACGTCTTAGATTATAGGCAATTTCTTTGCTCTTTCATTTCGTTTGGTACAGCCGTGAAGTGCACTGACTTCATAGTGGTTTATTCGAATTATCTTTCTTCATATTGGATCGTGTTCCTGGACAATGGACGCAAAAGATTGCCTGCGATGTTGCTTGGTTCGACTTCTCCGAGCAATTTTGTTTTTTGCCTTGATGAAGTCCTGCAAAGCCCGGGATTGGCGAGGAGGGTTTGCCAACCTCGGTCGATCTGATCGTAAGTAGCTTAGGGTCACATAAAATTCACATATATTGAAATGTATCGAAATATTTATGGAAACAAAAAAATTACACAACAATTTAAGACTGTTCCTGTTTGTTAGAAGAAAAGCTAGGCTCAAATATATCACCATTATTTTGTTTCGTCAGGTAGGCTTAGTGCTGAGTATATTTTTGTCCGCTCATGGTAAGCCTGTCAAACTCAGACAACCGATATATTTAAGGCTTCTTAGTGCTTCTCAAGAAGCATGCCAACTATTGTTACAGTTTATCTCCTAAATAAAATCAGATTGACTCACGGAGTCCACGTCTAAAACGTATAATCCACTTGGCATAGAGAGGTTATGATCAGGCAGCCTGCCCGACGTACTGGACTTGTGCGAATTATGGACAGCCATCAGCTTTTTACATTTCCTCGCATTAATTGCTGGTTTAACTTGATCTAGTTTAGATTCGGCGTTACGATGGGTTAAACTTGGTTTCCCTGATATAAATATGTCTTCTTTAAAATTATATATTATTCCAATTTAAAGAAATAAAAATCAAAATGTAATATATTTTTAACTCGGAGAAAGTAAATTTTGCTTGCCTCCAGCGGGATTCGAACTCGGGCCTCTGATTAGCAGGGGCAATATGGCTTAAATATCACATATGCCTTCACTCGAACGTAAAAGGGATATTTAACCGCCACTGAACGCTCATCCCATGCAGGGGTTAGTTTGGTTTCTTACAGAATTTTTCTTTAAAGGTGGAATGGTAGCCAGAATACCCCAACCGCCAACAAACAGTTGTTTTGTAAAGGGACCACACAGAATTGTGCACATTCTTTATCAGAGCTAGCGGGGCTGATCTTAGGTGAAATCTAATAAATCAGTGTAATGAATAGTAACAAGACTTTCCATGTCGTCTGTCTGTGGCGAGCAGTAAATGGAATACCCCCGTACACTTTAGTGTAAGCGACTGATCCAGAATCGATTAGGTAGTGTCTGACTAGCCGTCTTCTATGAAGGACGACTCGTACATTTTCCAATATAAAAAGGTATCAGAAGACGACATCTTGTGTAAATTATGATACTAAAGCGGAAAGAAAGTTGGGATAAAATTAATAGTAGGTACTAGGCACCTAAATTTGAAGGTTCGGTAACTTTAAATCGAACATTTATGTCACGTAGGCTTTGATTTATAAGTATTATTTCTGTCTGAAAAGGCCTAAACTAATAAATAACAAGCTTCGTGTTTTCACGTTCTATGAACGAAATTTACACCTCAGAGTGTCCAAATATTTACTTGCCGTTTCCGCACACACCAACTTCAATACGTCATCTAAGTTTGAATGGGGTTGCCATAATTTAAAACTTGTATGTATGTTATACGTCATCTACATTCTACACGCTGGGTGTAGCATGGAGTTGTATAATACATCCGTTATGATGGTGATAATCTGTATGTTAACAGTTACTCTTTACCTTCTTTACAGCCACCTTCGTATACGCTCATTGTGAACTCAGGGCAACAAGTGGAACCATTGACCATCGCGCAAGCGAGATAACTGGCAAAATAGAGTTCCGTCAACCGGTAAGCTGGTCATATTCAAGTTATTACTTATAGAAGCGAAAAGGGAAAAACAAACAAATAAAGAAGACATGTATATTTTGCGAGGGACCAGATGACCATGGCTGAAGTAAGCATGAGTACTAGTTGAAATTTTGTAGCCCTAGGCTAGTGTTATCTCGTGTTTACATTCCCGACGTTAAATAAAGATTGACTTGATTTGATTACCTTTAATTAACATACCACGAAAATACCGACTACAGTTGTAGCTTGTTGATGTCTTTTTTCTTTATTTGTTTCTAACGTTAATTATATGGGTTTTTTAAAACAAAATTACAGATGGCTTCTTTTAGTCGCGGATGGTTGGAGGTGAGAGTGCATATTGAAGGTCTCCCATTGGATGACGGAATATTGAGTTACGGTCTACATGTGCATGAGTTAGGAGACCTCACCGATGGCTGTGGGAGCACAGGAGAGCATTACAATCCATATGGCAGAGAACATGGCGCACCTTCTTCTGATAACAGGTGAATCTTACTCGCTAAAGATAAAGTATCGTCAACTCCAATCAGATTTCAGTATTTTTACATGCCTTTTTTAAAAAAAAAAATATTTCGTTTATAACAAAGTGACCATGACTAAGAACTGACATATTTGAAAGCATCAATGACGCCTCTCGGTTGCAGTGAAAACAGGACTTTAACGTAATAGTGAACGGAAGCTGACACACAAAAAAAATCTTGTTTTGTAGTTCAATATAAAATCGTAGCAACTTTTTTTTCCTTTTAAAACATGAACTTCATAAAATGAAATGTTACATTTCAGAATTGTTATCAATAATTGTACGTGAGAAAATGTAATAATAGAACAAACAGGAACTGTTAGACCAGCCACTAAGATCTATTATGCAATCCGGGTTTTGACTTTGGCGGTATCGTAGAAGATCAAGTTTCCCAATGGAGCTTTGCTTGTTATTGCTCACATACATACCTGCGTGAACAGTAGCTATAACTTAGGTGCCTGGACCCGTATCCATAAAGCTACTTAAGTATTTCTTAAAGTTAAGACAATACTAAGCCAAATGTCAGCCTTTTATTTTATTAAGAGGTGTTTATGTATTTAAAATGAAGTTTGAAAATTAGCTAAAGTTTTCTTAAATTTAAGAAATACTTGAGTAGCTTAATGAATACGGACCCAGGGGCCACTTGCAACAAAAATTATATCGTACGATAACATGTTGACATGTTTTACATTAGTTGTGAAAATATCTTACGAGATTGTATTGTCGTACGACGTTTTGTGAAAGTGGCTCCAGAAACCCTCTGGCTAAGGGCAGTTTGTTGGAAGAGTAGCAATGCTGTCTTTACTTAACACTGGAAGAAGACTATATAACATTTCAACATAATGGAAACAATTACCCTCATAGTTGTGCTAATTAATGTCAATTATTGTTGAAATACACCGCCGTCATATACGTGAAATACCCTAAAGTACGGCGTAAGGCACACATTAATCAATCAATTAACTGAGGTGTCAGGTTGCAGTTTATGAAAACCCTATTAATACGTATGCAAATGTCTTATGGGTACAGTCTACTGCAGGATAAAAAGTTGTGTAATAGTTTGGTACTGATGTAAGATTTTAAGATTTTCGCAGATGCCGACATCGGTACAAGCGAAATATGGTGATATCTCTAGATATAATTATACTTACATACCGGTACATAGAAAATATTGAAATCTGGTTGAAATCGATAATACTTTCTTGATTATTATTATATGAATGCAGATATCCATAAATGAATTGATATCGCTAAATGAAATGTCGATATTTCGCCCAATAACTCGATACTTCAATTATCGAGTATTCAGTTGTCGATGTAAATAATTCATTTATCGATATCGATAAATCAATTGTTGATTTTGTTAATTCGCACAAAAAATAATAACTACTCGCGTTTGTTGGTTGTTGACCGGGATTGATGTTGAAACGTTGCTACATCGACAGCGATACAAGCTATTTCAGCTATTTATGTTTTTCAGACACTTGTGCTGGCTTAATTAGTACTGGCAGACATCACGTTTGCCTGTTCAATGCAGGGTTATCGATTCATTTCTTATGTCTCTGCTACGATCAAGCAGCATCTCAGGATAATCTTACAAAGTTTGAAACAATTTTTTAATGTCTTCCAGCGTCAATTAGGTAAGCAATCGACTTTCAACTAAACGTAGTATATACACGGTGCAAGAATAATTAGTGCATTGTATCAATAAAGAATAATCGACATCAGCAAATAAGGTATTGATATCGATAAATAAGACATTTATAGCGATAATGGTGTAATGGGGTAAAATCCCGGGGCCCAGGATCGGCTGCAAAAATAGGGGAAATTCACCGGATTATAAGTTGCACAAAGGCTCACTGTCGATGTCAATGTCAAAGCGAGGCTTGCGAGCGGGGAATCCCCTGACGCAGTGATGTCACAAAACTTGGTCAACGCGACACAGATAAACAATCGGTAGCGGTAGAAGCGGTATACAAATCGTAACTTGGAATGATTAACATATAAATCAGAAAAAATAAGGGGGGGTCTTACAAATATCGTAACATACTCCCCCTTCAGAAAAAAATGCCGTCCCGACATTTCGTACATTCAAAGAGTTACAGCGGGCAAAATAGAATATCCTAAAAAAAAAGTTTCATCAAACATAAAAACAAAACACCAATAAGTATAATGTACCATACCCAAGCAAAAACCCTGTTCTGATGTATTTGCCTATCTTTTGAATTTCGGATATTTAAACCGTACTTCGAATGTTTACAACTTGGTTGATCAGGCCAGGTGGAATTAACACGCGTTGCTGAAATGCAGCTATTTATTCAAAATTAAGACAAACTTGTGGTAAATCTGATCATGTTACTGTAGAGATTTTATCAATGCCTGATTGGTACAAGAATATTTTTTGAGTCAGTCACCTAAACCCAAACTGCTTCCTGAGAGACCGGCAGCTGGTTATCTGATACAATTACCTTTTTGACTGTGTACTCTGACTGTCTTCCCGGAGCGTCATATGTCAACTTACGCGTGGGGCGTCGGTGGCGTGCGATACCAATGTCATCGGCTTCACTTGAAGCATCCATAAGGTCGTCATCGGTATCAGAGTACTCACCTTGTTCGGGGTCATAGCTTGACCTGTACGTTGGTACGAACTCCTGTGCTTCGGGGTTCAGATATTGTTTTGGTTGTCGTATGACAACACCGACTGGTTCATCATCTTCTGAAGATGAGTCATCTGGCACCTAAAGTGCTTCTGAAGCATCTGGCTGTTTGTGTTGGAGCTTGTTCTGTTTCTTGAGTGCTGGTGATATGGAAAGACTATTGCATGGAAACAGATGGTTGCGGTGCAGAACCCGTATTGGACCAGATCCATCTTCAGCGGATACTTTATATACCGGCGAGTCACAACCTATCCTTTCAATGACGAGGTAAACTTTCGATTCCCAGAAGGAGCGTAACTTACCTGTTCCTCCTCTAGGCGTTAAATTCCTGACTAGAACTCTGTCTCCCGGTAACATTGATATGCTGTGCACGTGTTTTCCATCACGAGTTTGGTTCTTGGTAGTGTGTCGTTGTATACTTTCTCTAGCAAGTTGATATGCTTCATGCATACATCTAGACCACTTGTTGACATATTCCGAGTGGCTAATCGTACTCGACTCTGGCTCAAGACTGAATATTAAGTCTATAGGTAAACGAGGGGACCGTCCATACATCAAATAAAATGGGGAAAACCCGGTGGATTCGTGTTTTGTGCAATTGTATGCATGTACTACTTTAGAAAGATGGTCCTTCCAGTTACTCTTTTCCTTGTCATTTAGAGTCTTGAGCATGTTGATCAGGGTTCGATTAAATCGTTCAACTTGTCCATCTCCTTGTGGATGGTATGGAGTGGTTCTACTATGGCTGATGTTGCAGTACTTTCCCAGACGATGAAAGAGGTGGTTTTCAAATTCCTTACCTTAGTCATGGTGAAGGTAAGTAGGGAAACCAAAACGAAGAATGTAGTCATTGAAAATCTTGTCTGCTGCCTCACGAGCTGACTTTATTCTCGTTGGGTAGGCTTGAGTACATCGTGTGAAATTGTCAACAACCACTAATACATACTCGTAGCCCCCTTCACTCTTGTCTAGATGCAAAAAGTCGATGGATACTAATTCCATCGGAGCTGTCGTCTTTATGGTTCTCATGGGTGCTTTTCTCAAAATATGAGGTTTCTTGTCTTTTATGCAGTCACATTTCTGGGTTACATATTCAACTATATCTTGATACATCTTAGGCCAAAGGAACGTTCGCGACATAGACTGGCAACTTTTTTGACACCTAAGTGACCCATTTCGTTATGCAATTCCAAAAGAACTATAGGGTGATAGACTTTTGGAAGGACAAGTTGTTCCCTGATTATACCACCTGTTCGTCGGCAAATCACATTATTTCTAAGGAATAATTTGTCCCAGTCTCTAACGTAACTTGTAAAAAGCTTATGACTGCGATTCGGACGTCGTCCTGCCCTTAACAACTTCAAAATTTTACTAAGCTGAGAATCATCCTCCTGCTTCTGGCGTAGCTCACTTGTCGGAATCTTTTTAAACTTCTTGGAGCAATCATTCACTGTATCTCCAGGTAGACTGTCTGGATTGGAAGAAATAGCTTACACCCATACAACTTGTCCATCTTCTTGAGCTTGGAGTGCAGACATAGTGGCACTTATTGCTTCATGGGATATCTCTTCTATACAGTTTTGGACCATTTCATTCATGGCATACGCGAAAGTCCATCAGCATCGGACTTACCCGGTCGATACTTGATCACAAAGTTGAAGTCAGATAGCTCTGCTATCCATCTTAGTCTTGTAGCGTCTAACCGTGCTGATGACAATACATACGTGAGCGGGTTATTGTCTGTCAGAACTGTGAAAGGAGGGGAATAAAAGAGGTAATCTCGAAAACGTTCTGTGATGACCCAGTTCAAGGCCAAAAACTCTAATTTTCCCGAGTGGAAATGGTATTTCTTCTCAGCTCCGGTTAACGTTCTGGATGCGTATGAAACGACCCTCATCACTCCATCTTGCTCCTGGTATAGTATCGCTCCTAGTCCATCCATGGATGCATCGGTATGTATAACGAAAGGCTTTGTAAAGTCGGGATAAGCCATGATCGGTGCATTTGTGAGGTTGTCGATTAATCGATTCAAAACTGTCTGGTGTGCGGTTGTCCAGGTGAGTTGTTGACTGGATGGGACCTGGAATTTTCGTTTCTGACGTTTGTGCCACTTTTTCAAATTTGCGCTATTACTTCCATTAAGCTGATCATACAACACCTTAGTCTTTCGTGAGAAGTCTGGAATATACTTACGGAAATTTTCAACAAACCCAAGTAGCTTGCGTAAATCACCAACAGTTGCTGGTCGTCTGGGTTTCAAAGCTTGGACAGCTTCAACATCAGATGGGTCCATCTGTATTCCTTTGGTTGAAACGATGTGGCCCAAATACTTCACCTGATTCTGAAAAATACGACACTTACTTTGTTTAAGCTTGATTCCGTGTTATTGAAGGCGCTGTAATACCAGCCTTAAGTGGGAGACGTGATCAGCAAAGGTGGCACTGTACACGATGATCTCATCAAGGTATGGAAGACAAATATCGTCTCTCAGACCTTCCAAACAGTTTTCCACGCATCTTTGATAACTCCCGGTGCGTTGGTCAAACCAAATGGTACTCTTATCCATTCGAACAATCCGCCAAGAGTGACGAAAGCTGTATAGTGTCGAGAGTCCTCTGCCACAAAGCCCTGGTGATAGGCTTTGCCTTGGTCAAGGACGGAGAACCAATGGTTACCACCCAAACTTTCCAATGACTCTTGAATCCTAGGTAATGGCTGCCTGTCAGGAATTGTTTTACTGTTCGGTTGCGGTAATCTATACAAAGTCTTAGACTACCGTCCCTTTTTCGGACGCACACCATGGGCGACGAGTAGGGGGGTGTGGATTTTCGAATCCACCCGCGTCGGATTAGATCAGCCAAGTAATCTTTAACTTCGCTTAATAACGGACGGGGGATAGCAGAATAGTTGCTTTGAACTGGTACTTGGTCCTTCAGCTGGACTTTAAGCTGTAGATCCTCTATACATCCATCGTCGTCATCACTTCTAGAGAATGCATTGCATTCTTGTCTCAAAACATTTCTTATAATTACCCTTTGTTCTCCGGTCAACTTCGTATTGTCCAATTCTGCTTCCGGTTGCCATATTTGTTCTTTACTCACCTTTCCGATTGATGACAAATCTCTAGGTTTACACTGTTGCTTACCTTCCGGGTTAGCAGAGTTGGAATCAACACACGACGTCCCGGGAAGACCTGTAGCTGACTTTACGGGATATAAAGTACCTAATAAAGTTCTACCTGGGACTACAATATCATGATCAGTATTGTTACTTACACTGATTGAAACTTTACTTGCTAAACCTTTTTTAAGGGAGACTACTGTTTCTTTTACTTCAATACCATCTGGCCATTCACTTTCAAAGCTAGGTTCTAAAAGGGCAATAACAAGAGTTTCAATTGGACCTGTTCTGGCCAAACACTTTATGGGAAAAAGAGGTCTTGCTGGGTATGGTGGTCGGGTGATGTTTTACTTTAACATTACAAACTTCACCGGTTTTAGGATAACTGAAAAATTTGACTGCAGCCTTAGCTTGTGTTATATTTATGTCATGAAAAGCGTTTACAACAGTTGCCATCGCATCCTTACACTTGCTTGATTCAAAATCTGATAAATACCTTTCAATGACATTATAACATATTATCGGCTGTTTCATATCAATCAAACTTGTTATTAGAATTATGACGAGTAACTCTTTTTCACTCATTTTACCTGTATGCAATTTAAATGTAACCTCTATCCAGCCTTCAAATGGAATTTCTGAACCGTTTGCTGTTAAAATAGTATCATTTTTACCAACAAGGTCGGACACTGGTCTTGGGACAAGATGGGGCAAATGTTGTTTTAACCACCACGAAGGCATTATGCATACTTGGTCACGGGTGTCCCATAATACTGTTACATCAACATCATCAATCACACATTTCATTGTACACTGGTTACAATTAATTTTGTAAGCTTACTCTTATACCTTGGAGACAATTCACACACAGTATCTTAAAAGTTTCTAGGTCTAACTTCTCTGTGCTAGAGTTCTTAATTTCTAGACAACTAATAGCTTTTCAAATTTCTTTATGTTTGGACCAGTGTATTTTCTGACATTTGACAGAGCAGTATGATATCACTTGGCACTTGGAACACATGGACACCTTACCGTCGCTTGACTATCTCTGACAAACTATACACACGTGATTGAGCGCATCTGTTTCAATGGTCACCCCTTGCGCCTTAGTAGTGACCGAGTCTAGTTTCCCTGATGCTGACCGTTTGTATTGCGACCTTGCCGACATCCTGGCTTATAATGTTCAGAACTACCACATCGAAAACAATGGTCGCAAGTGTCACCAAAACCCTTTTTTGTGCAATTGGGACATCCACTAAGCCTGTTTTGTGTTATGTCGTTGTTGTTAACCTTACAAGAATCATTTACTCTTGCTGAAGATTCCATCAAGCTGGCAACCTGAGATTGAAGTGCCTTTATCTGAACTGCCCAAGGTGGTTCGCGGGCTGTTGTGGCGTTCGGAAGCTTGATAACATGTGAAGCCCCTTCTGACGGAGCATTAGGACTAGCTTCACTACTATTATTATGTTCTTGTGCCGCATTAACTTTCACTTTTTGAGCGACTTCCTAGTTTATGCTGACGCTAAGTTTCAAGTGCCTGAACCTCAGACATTCTTTGTAAAATGTCTTCATCACATACATCTTTTGTATCTTTCAACGTTTCTAGCATTTCAGTCTTTATAACTGTATTTATAAGACCAGATTTAACGGCTCTTAGAAACGTGCTTTGTACTACTGACTGTTCATATTTAACTTCAGCACCGACTTCTTGTGATGCGAGTAAAATTCTTTATTTCAAGTCCATAACACGTAATACAAAATCTGTTACCTTTTCATTTTGACGTTGTGAGGCTGAACCCAGTTGATAATATAGGTCAGATGCACTCTTTTCATCATAATGTTATCGAATAAGTTTTTTCAGGCAAGTAACGTTCAAATCAGTTCTGCCCTCTAAATATGACCGTAGAGAGACCGCACTTACATAAGACAAACATAGTTTACTGTCTTGTTCTGTTATTTGGCCTGAGATCTTAAACTCTTTCTTCCATCGATAAACTGGTGCGCTTTCCTGTGTCTCTAACTCTTGCTGGGTAGCAATCCCTCCGGTGATTGAGCTGGTTGCCATCCTGGCAAGCTCGCCAAATGTATTGGAGTAAAACCCTGGGGCCCAGGATCGGCTGCAAAAATAGGGGAGATTCACCGGATTATAAGTTGCACAAAGGCTCACTTTCGATGTCAATCTCAAAGCGAGGCTTGCAAGCGGGGAATCCTCTGACGCAGTGATGTCACAACACTAGGTCAACGCGACACAGCTCAACAATCACTAGAGTGAAGCGGTATACAAATAGTAACTTGGAATGATTAACATATAAATCAGAAAAAATAAGGGGGGGGTCTTACAAATATCGTTACAATGGCAGCTAATTATCGATATCAATAGTTCATTTTTTCGATATCAATAATGAACTTATTAAATAATAAATGTAGTGGAATATATCGGTAGTTGATGACACCTTGAAGAGGTGATGTTCCTTTTTTAAACAATAAGAGTAGAAATGTCACGCGTGGTTTTACTCTTATATTAAAGCATGCATCAACAAACGTTGTAGCTAAAGGTGAACATTAGCTCATTTAAAGCCATGTTAGCTAGGCCCATTATTTATACAACTTCTGTATTCACAACTCTGATTATGTATACATCATATATGTACCTCTTTGCAGGCATGCTGGAGACTTCGGAAACTTTGTGAAGGATCGGGATGGGGGAGTGGCCAAATATTTCTTGGACCGTGTGGCGTCTCTGGTTGGACCATATTCTATTATTGGTAGATCATTAGTGGTACGTCATACAGTCTTTTCTCAAATTTTGAAATCATCAACTTTTTTTCGCAGACTGAACACGGAGTACACAGTCTTTTCAGTTTTGAACTTGACTTACAGGACAGTTAGATGTATTCAATTACAGAAAGAAGTACCAGTAACATTGAATGTGCTAAAAATCATAAACTCATACAAAATAAAAAAGAGTTTCACTTCGAACCTTCTGATACGTAATATTGTTTGACAACGTACTATTATAGCAGTACAGTGCTTAATGTATGTACGCTACTGTGGGTTCATTTATTTGATTGTCATTAGCGACAAATGGACAAATCGGAAGGCCGATTTTATTAAAGTATTGTAATGGTATACCCTAGATGTCACGTGTAAAAGTAATGTTTAAAAGACTCAAGTAATATTCGCAGGGTGATAATTACAAATTACAACAAACAATAAACATAAATAGTAACTTTCGATTTAAATTGTTAATTTCACTAACCTTCTTGTTACCAGTTGAAGGCCAGGGAAGACGACCTCGGTCTTGGAGGAAATCCAGCCAGTAAGATTACCGGAAGTGCTGGTGGTAGAGTGGCCTGCTGCGTGATTGGTCAATCAAGTGGAAGTGCGTGGCGCGGACCAAACCTATGAGTTGTTTCGATAATTGACAGTATCAACTATGAAACGGTTATTCATGGACTTTTGTGATCAAAGATTAAAATGAGTTTTATGTAAGCTAACAGTTTCGCACAAAAAACCCACTCACCCTAAAATGTACTTCAGAAGAATGAAGAATAGGACAGATAAAAATCTGTTTATGGAACGATTGAAATTGCGCTATTCGAAAGAAAAAAATTACTACAGTTTGTTTTATCGAAGTGCTTTAAACAGAATGACATTCTTCGAAGCTTATCCTTCCATAAATATCACAAAGCTGTTTAATCTTGAAGTTTTTACACTTGTCTTTCTCTGTTTAAAAAATATGGACAGTAACGTGTCAACCTCTAATGTAATCATTTTTATGCTGTATTTATAATATAGTATGGTCTCGGCTGAGCTGGCAACAGGGCTGAGTCATCTGTCAGTGTCAAAGCAGAAGACAGTTTGTACTTACCACTCAAACCATCTTCTCTAGCCAAGAGTTTTATTTCGGGCTACTCTGCATACCAACCCTTGGCCGATTAATCACATATAAATAGATTTACAGCTAAGTCACCTGGCGGATAAAATTACCAAGTTTCGAGTTAAATCGCTGATCAATATTTTGAATGTTATACTCTAGTTTTGACAATTTGTTTAATTTTGTAAAGCACTATGTTGACGTATATATGGAGAGTTGGTGTTTGTAGGGGTTGGTACATATGCAATACTCTCCTTAAGTTGGTTGAATACCCCGAACATATCCCTTTTTGGACAACCCTTTCCACTTTCATTATTGGGTATCGCTGTTATTTTTACTAGCGTACCACAACATCTGATTGGTTGCGTAGAAGTTCCCACTCATCCAATCAATGGCTTGAAATCCAACTCCGATTATATGCGAATAATCCGCCAAGGGTTGTAATTCAGAGTAGCTCGGAATAAGACTCTTGGCTAGCGAAGATGCACTCAAACAGAAACGTATGGCTAATTTTAGAGCTACACACAAACAAGAGAAGATAACTCAGGTTTTGAACAGAGCTTATGCCAATACGTATCTTGTTGAATTGTTTATACAGTCAACAAAGAGACGACCTTCAGCCGTACGAAAACTTTTGAAATACGGTTTGCCTCTGAATCAGAAATAATATTGAATCCATGTGGGCTCTTTAAAACGCTCTGTGCTTTCTTTAAATATTCACCGGCGTTTACAAGACATAAAACGTGCAGATTTAGATACAAATTGCCAACACCTCCTCGTTGGGATCACATGACAGGCAGACGTAGTCTCTTATTCTGTCCCTAATCTTGAACTTTTGTACACTCGTTATCATTAATAACCAATGCAGTTAAGGGGCTGGGTAACAGAGTAAAGCAGACGTGTTGCTAACCGCAGACAGATGTTTTAAATCAACCTAATGTGAGGGTACTGCTGAGAAATGATTGATTTTGACGTGAATATTGACGAGTGGTCGTTTTATGGATCAAAATAACCCACAAGTGGTCATTGAAGAAAACGATATCGTTTAAATCAAGGTTAGACCATACAATTTTTAAATATCGGAAGAGTAATTGCAGAAATATCGTAGCGTTTGCTTTAATCAGAAGGTTAGGATGACTCGTGGAGCATAACTATGTTGAAAAAAAAAGGGATTTCTGCCTGGTAGCAGCTGCTGGGTGTGGGCCCTGGTGCCTTTCAAAGAGGCACTAAAATAGGGTTAGCTCAAACATTGTAGGTACCAGCCAAAAATAATCATTAACTTTGCGCGTTGCCATGCTGGTATGAAAATCTTTCATGGCAGAAGGGGCAGTTGCTGCAAAGAGGCCCCCAGAAGACCCCCAAAGGATCCCAAATTTGAACTAACTCAAACGTGGGAAATACCAGCGGAAATAAAGTTTATCGGAACAAGTACACCCCAAAGATAAAAATGACCCATGCAAGAAAAGTAGTCTGCTGCGTTGGTCCTACCAGAAGCCCTAAAGGTCGCCCCCCTAAACCCTCTTAAAAATGGAGCTAGCTCAAACATTGATGGTACCAGTCAAAAACAGTCATAAGCTTTGCGCATAACCATGCTTGTATGTAAATCAGGCATGGTTGACGTGACAGCTGCTGCAAAGAGGGCCCAAGAAGACCCCAAATGGGCCCCAAATTTGAGCTAGTTTAAACGTGGGAGATACCAACCAAACAAAGTTTATTGGAACAAGTAAACCCAAAAGAGTATAAAATGACCGAAGCAAGACAAATAGTCTGCTGCCTTGGCCCTACCAGAAGCCCTAAAGGTCAATCCCCTTAAGAATGGAGCTAGCTCAAACATTGAAGGTGCCAGTCATAAACAGTCATAAACTTTGTGCATTACCATGCTTGTATGTAAATCCTGCATGGCAGACGTGACAGCCTCTGCAAAGAGGGTCCAAGCAGATCCCAAATTTGGCTAGCTCAATTACGTCCCAAATAGTCTAAATTGACCCAAGCAAGAAAAGTAGTCTGCTGCGTTGCCTACACCAGATATAACATTGCTATATTTTGTAGTTCGCCTGAAAGCATCATGTTGTCTATGTAGGAAACTTGTTCTGTTGTTGTTTTTTAATTTAAATTTTATTATAGAATGACCCCTTTAAAATAAAGACATATAAGTGTCTAGTTGTCGTACAATATGCCCAAGCACGTCTAGCATACGCCAAAGGTTGCTGAGCATAAACAGTTTCATGCTGTTTTTTTTTTTTAATGCAGTGCCTTGAAACCCCAAATAGTTGTTTTTAAGCAATAAATAAATCTATTCCATGGATGTTTGATTATTGTTCTGGTGTACTTCAAGTAGAATCAAATATTGTTCTAAAGAAAGGCGTATTAATTAT
This sequence comes from Mopalia vespertina, assembly GCA_030265115.1. Lineage (NCBI taxonomy): Eukaryota > Metazoa > Mollusca > Polyplacophora > Chitonida > Mopaliidae > Mopalia > Mopalia vespertina. The sequence goes on along the minus strand of JAQQZZ010099516.1, from coordinate 2,118 downwards.
TGATTTATGATTATTAATTAGCTTTTTCTTGGGGCCATAGTATTTTAACTAAGTCTATCTTTGTAAAGTCCAATGACTATTCACGACAAGACTGTGTGATCTGCTTACACAAGTTTAATCAAATGCCTACTGTGTAAACAATTAAGATTGGGCCGTTTCGATGTTTTCCGTGGGCTTTTTTGCAGAAATTGCCTCATGTGCCATAAATGATCTACAATGCAATACGCACATGCATATTAGGGGTATTTACGATCGTTATTGCATATGTTTGAGCTAGTTCATTGATTTTTTGTGTGCTTAAACGCCGCCATTTAGGTCTTCGGGAGGGGCCAACGCAGCAGATTATTTTTTTTATTTGCTGGTATTTCCCATGTTGGAGCTGCTCAAATGTTGAGCCCTTTCTAAAGATTCATTGCAACAGTTGCTGCGTCTGTTTTGAATTACCTTCAGTGCAGCATTGTAATGTGCATAGTTTATGACTGTTAATGACCGATACCTTCAATTTTAAGGGGTGTTTAGGGGTTCGAGCAATAGGGTTTCTTAAGGACCAACGCAGCAGATTGCTTGTCTTGCCTCGTCATTTTGTTATTTTTGGGACGTATTTGTTTCGGTAAACATTGTTTTGGATGGTATCTCCCACGAAAGATACAAGCATGGTAATGCGGAAACTTTAAGACTATTTTTGGTTGGTACCTACAATGTTTGTGCTAGCCTAATTATTAGGGTGATAAGGGTGCCTACCTTTGGGTTTCTGGTATAGCTAACACAGCAGACTTGGGGCCCTTTTGGGGTCCACTTGAGCCCTCTTTGCAGTTTTCACGTCTGCCATGCCTGATTTACATACAAGCATGGTTATGCGCAAAGCTTATGACTGTTTTTGACTGGTACCATCAATGTTTGAGCTAGCTCCATTTTTAAGAGGGTTTAGGGGGGCGACCTTTAGGGCTTCTGGTAGGACCAACGCAGCAGACTACTTTTCTTGCATGGGTCATTTTTATCTTTGGGGTGTACTAGGTCCGATAAACTTTGTTTCGGCTGGTATCTCCCACGTTTGCGCTAGCTAAAATTAAGGACCATTTTGGGGGCTTCTGGGGGCCTCTTTGCAGCAACTGCCACTTCTGTCATGAATGACTTTCATACAAGCATGGTAATGCGCAAAGTTTATGATTATTTTTGGTTGTTAACTACAAAGTTTGAGCCAGCCTTATTTTGGGGCCTCTTTGAAACGCCCCAGGGCCCACACGCAGCAGCTGCTTCATGTTGATCCCTGTGTACCAGATATTGGTACCTCGTTCGAGTGACGAACACGCAATGGGCTCTCGGTCTAAATACTTCCCTACATTCTCAAAACCATCTCTCTCGCTAAGGAAACATCAACGAACAAACTTTTCAGTAATTATTAATTAACTCAAGAAAATGTATGTACACTTTGCAATACTGTATTGAATTAACATAATGATTAATTGACATAATAATAATTTAAAAATATATATTATGTCACATTTAGATATTTTAATAATGAGCTAAAACATTATGACCATATTTTTGTAAGGTGGTCATCTGAACATGTCGCGTAGAGACACCATGGATACAACACTGGCTATTCATGATCCAATTTTTTTTGCGCATATAATTAAAGCGCAAGTCTCACTTTCAAAGTTATGTGGCTGATTCACAACAGACCATCAGTGCTGCCGTGTTAAGCCTCACCCAACAGTTATAATCGAACTATCAAAAGGGTTCTTTACAAAAGATTGAGCCATCTGTATGGAACCATGGCGACAAAATGGTTCTTTAATATAATAAGAAAGGGAAAAGTCCTTGGAACAGTTGCTATGAGGGTTCCATGACTATTGACTGCAGAACCTTAAAGGGGTCCATTAGAGCCATTTTTCTAAGAGTGCATTACGTCCTGTCATTGTCTTGTATTTGTCCGGTTTTGTCTTCGTTTATTGCCAGTGGTGTCGAAGGTGATTTCCTTCACCCATTGGACTGGCACGCCGTCATGTGAGTGTAATTATCTTAATTACGTCTTTAAACCCAAATCAATCAATCAATCAATCAATCAATCAATCAATCAATCAATCAATCAATCAATCAATCAATCAATCAATCAAT
>JAQQZZ010099505.1:0-11568 GCA_030265115.1 Mopalia vespertina | reverse complement strand
GGACATAACAACCTGGACATAACAACCTGGACATAACAACCTGGACATAACAACCTGGACATAACAACCTGGACATAACAACCTGGACATACTGCATTTAGCCAGGGGTGTAGTTGAATTGAATACTCATCATAAAAGGAAATACCAATCTTACATTAACAAACAAAATATCATTAATGAAAACAGAATCTAGCCAAAATCTTTTAAATTTACAAAGAAAGGAAATTAAGACATAAAACATTAAAGCAGTGAAAGAAGTTATGATCAGAATTATGTAATAAACAGAAAGGTAAAAACAAGTTATATGAAAAAAGAAAAATACAAGATATGAAAATTGAATTTTAAAAAATGTAATTGAAACAAATTAGTAGAAAGATTTTTTATAAATTTAATTTTAATCTAAAAATATTTAATTAAAAATTAATTAAAATTAAATTTAAAAAAATTAATTAAAAACATTAATTACAACATTTTAATTTAAAAAGTTAATATAAATGACAATTGTATTTTAAAAAATTAAATTTAAAAATCTAATGAAAACAAATTAGTTCAAAGATATTTTAAAAAATAATTAAAAAATGAATTTAAAAAATTATTGAAATGTTATTAAAAAATGTTAATTAAAAAAGTTAATATAAAAATAAATGAGAATTGTATTTCAGAAAATTCAATTAAAGAAATGTTATTAAAAAGAATTAATTTAAATACATTAAATGAAAAATGGGTATTTTTAGAAAAAAATTACATCTAATGTCATATAATTCAGATTTAAGAAAACAATTATTTCTGAAAAAAAAAAAAAAAAAATTTTTAAAAGTGTTAAATTAAACTCCAAGAAGTTTAGTTGAGAAATTATCACAACTTACAATGACAAAGAAACTTAAAATGACATGTACCTGAAAGCTATGGAATATCTAACAATAACTGAAAACCTAAGCTCAACATAAAACCTTATCTGAACAGTGAACTGTATTCTACAACACTTGAACTTGAACAAGACTATAATATTTTCAACAAACTTAAGCCCAGCAAAATCATCTCAACAAATAACCTTAACTTTTGCACTAGTGAGCTAAACAAAATGCTTATCTAAAAAAAATAATTAAAAAAAATAATAATATAAATTTATTTTAAAAAAGTACTTTTAAAAATAATAATAAAATTTAATTTAAACAAATTAAAATTAACGTTTTTTTAAAATTAAAATTGAGTTTCAAAATATTCAATTCAAAAGAAATTTAATTAAAAAGTATAAATTTAAAAACAGTAAAAAGGAAATGCATATTTTTTAGGAAAAAAATGTCATTGTATGTGATATAAATTTCAGATTTTAGAAAAATTTTTTATATTAAAAAAAAAAAAAAAAAAAAAAAAAAGTTTTAAATTTAAACTCCGAGAAATTAAGTTTAAAAATATCAAAACTTACAATGTAAACAAATAACTGACAATCTAGGCTATACAACAAACCCAGTTAAAGGACCTCAACAAAAAACCTTAACATGGCATGTACCTGAAAGATATGGAACATCAACCAAAAACTAAAAACCTAAGCTCAACATAAAACTTTACCTTGAACAAGACTGCAATATTTTAATAAACTTGAGCCCAGTAACAAGACCTCAACAAAAAACTTTAACTTGTGTACCAGGGAGCTAAACAGAAAAGCTTAACATGTATGCCTAGGATATGAATAACATTGGCTAAACATTAAACCTTAACCGGACACTGCTAAATTTCCCCCTCTCTCAACAATACCTTTCCTGCACTTCGTTACGGTAAGCTAATAAAATGTGTGCTTTCGTGAATATATGAATGAAAATTCCATGTTTTGGATATAGAATTCTTCACACAGAAATAAGGCACCAGGTTTCAGAATGACTTACATAGGGCCCTTGATGATGTATTGGAGGAGGGGGCCCAAGTTTCATTTTGCCCTGGGTCCCAACAATTCTCTTGGTGTCCCTGGTGACTATAGTAGGATAATGCAAACATGCTCTTAAAAATACTCGCCCATGGCTGCCATACAAAATAAATGGTTCTCTCTTTCCTTGTTTGTATCTACATGTGTTTTATTGACAATTAACCACTGTAAGAAGAACACTGTGAATTGGCCAGATGTTTTAGACAGGATGCTTACCCATTCTACTATAAATTTACATTCTCAAGCTGTGTGATGTACTTGTTTCAGCCTGTCAGTTGCTTAAATCATACACTAAAGCTGGGTGCTAATCTATGTGTCTATCAAGTCTACAATAGACAGGTTAAAGGGATTATAAAACAACGGTTTAGGGAAAGAAACAGCTATTTAAACAAACTTAATGGTCATAAATCTGTGCTACCATATTGAGTACAGGCCTGAGTCAACATTTCATATCTGTCCAACCAGCTTGACGAGTCACCTTTTAGAAACAATGATAGCCTGGGGTAAGAAAGCCCAGCTAATTCGGCTTTCACCTGACTGGAAGTTTCATAAACCCGGATAATTCATCCAATAGGTAGTGTGGTTTTCTACCTGGTTAGATCAATCAGTAGATTAAGCCTCATCTAACAGACACTGGCTCATGTGGGTAAAAATCTGCCCAGAGGGTGATCAAATGGGAGCTGCTATAACACATCTAGTATGTGGCCCCGTGAGCTGCACACAGCATCTGCTACCTCAATTAATTACTATCTAACTCCCCTGGAGCAAAAAGTAACCACATCACCAACATACAACTTATTGATGAAAGATACCCTCTCCTGATTTATCATGCTCACAACAATGGTGATATAACTATCAATAATCAACCTCCTACTGTCACCCATATTGGGCCACGTGTGCCCACAGGAGAGGAGATCTCTGTGACATTCAAAATTAACCTTTGTCCATATAGGTGACATATAATATGAATAAAGTACTATTTATTTTATACCAATGAGTCAAAAATGATTCAATTCCCTGTCAATAACATCTGTTTGAATTCATAACAGCAATTCAATTAAGTCAGTTTATAATATTCTGTGCACAGTTCAAATCAACATTAAAACATGATTTTGTTAAAATTGGGGGAAAAATACTTAAATAGGTCTCAACTAGCTTTTGCTCATTAGTTCAGTGAGCATCCCACTCTATATAATAAAAAAAATCTAAAGTCAATTCATAGCTATTCCTTTATAAACAATTTTTATTAAAAAAATCCATGTTTCTGGCTATACAATGTCTGTGAACACAAACTTCTCGGCAAACATCTTTTTTTTTTGACTGAGTGGTTTGTTAGGATTTAGACTTAAGGCATTTATAAATTGATATGTTAAGATGTTAGAGATCCTGAGAAAGTCTAGCTGAAGGATTATAAAGACAAGTAGTTGAAGAGACTGGCTAGAAGTCTTGGCTCCCTTAACAAAGTATCTGTTAGTCCCTGAGTTAGCCTCAGATGACCTGGTAAACATTACTCTACAAATACTCAATTGTCAAGGGTCAATCTAGCCATACCTCTTTATACAGTCAACCTAAGCTAATATGCCCATGAAAGTGACATGAGGGATAAGCGGCCCATAAAGTTAACTCTATTTCAATAAATCTTCAACCCAGACAGAATAGTCTATAAAACAGTCAATTCTTTGTTAATGTCAGTGTATAAACCTTTATTTGATATGTACACTGTATGTCTATATACTGAATAGTCCCGCACTGCCTCAGAAATACAATTTTAAATCTCTGTGTTCAACCAGGTATCATTTAGGCAAGTTATACTGGCAGTAATAAATTATTTCAAAACTTAAACAACAAAACTATTGTTTTGCTGGTGACTGTAATGTTAAATCATCAACATTTGAAGACAGTAAGATTCATGTGTTTCCAAAGTAACTTTCTATCTGACAAAACCAGAAAACCAGTAGCAGTATATGACTTATAAAGAAACGGGTATACAGAAGGTCACTAGACCCATTCTTAATTTGTACTACATGTATATACATTTCTGCTGATTACAATTTTTGCTAACTTATTTGCTCATCACTAATAAGTAGGTTTTTGGATTCAACCAAGACTCACACTAACATATTTTAGTGTTACTATCTTTATAGCACAATAGCAGATGAGGTGATAAACAAGTGGACTGAGTTGATTTTCACAGAAAGGAAAAGAACTTAACAAGAAGACAAAGCTGTCCATATCCCCAATGCCCAGCTTGATAATGTACATGTAATTCAAAATAAATGTTACACCTGTAAATCTTGTTAGTAAGTATTTGGATTAAACATAAACATATTCTTTTCTTTTTTCTGACTTTATCAATTGTAGATGAGGTGATTATGAAGTTGACAATACTGATTTTCTCAGAAAAGGAACTTAACAAGAAGTCATAGTTGTCCATATCCCCCACCGCGCATCTTGACAATCCACACAGAATATATGTCACACCTGTAAATCTTGTAGGGGAAAACCTTGAGGAACATGTGGCATATCAATCAATATCTCACTAACTTTATTTGGTCTCTTTTATCTTTATGAAACTTTGTTCAAATAAATCTATACGTAAATTTGGCTTTTTTTTGCAATATGTTTTATCGAGATGTTGTAGAAAGAAGGGCAAAATCAAGTTTGTCTAAATCCAGCATGTTTCCATGCCAATGAATACATTTGTTGTTTAAATCTGTTTATTTTGAAAGGCACCAGTTCACCACTTTTGACAAATTTCATAAAGATATCTGAGGAGCAGTTCTATACCAAGTTTCAGTAAGATTGTTTTAGGTACCACTTGAGTAACCTGCTTAAAGACTTCTTGGACCCCTTGGTGGAATGGTTGTCGAGGAAAATAATTATGACACAGAAAGTATATGTTGGACCATTATATATGTTTTATATTTCAAATATGGAAATTTGGTGAAGATCCATTAATGAAGTTGATCTATTGCAAGGAGAATTAATAATTTAGTGTATTTAATAGAGTGCCTCTTTTTTACATTTTTTTTTTTTACAAAATGACTACTGTAGACATCTGTGTCAGTTTAACCTTAAGAAATCATATAAAAATGCAAAATATATCTGTCAAAAAACATTTTAAAAAATCAAGGCCGAACTGAGAAATAATGAGACACCCTTTTGATGGCCACATTTAAAATGCAGCAAATTTGAAATCTTTGCGATGAACCATTTTCGAGAAAAAATAACCAGCTTTCCAGGCAAAATAAGCCAAAATCTGAAGTGTCTGAAATAGACATTTAAATATTGTGTACAGTGTACAATTGATGTAACAGTGTTGTGTACAATTGATGTAACAGTGTTGTGTACAATTGATGTAACAGTATGTGGTTATAGGTGTGGAATAATTTACTTTGTGCCTCCTTGGAACAACACATCCACACATGACAAAAAAACACACACAGTAGGGAGCCTACTCTGCTGAGAAATCCCATTAATCCCATTCACCTTGTCAATTACTTTATAATATGCTCACTGAAAAACTAAATTAAAAGATTGAATTTAACTATTTGTAGTTAGAATTTGAATTACTTTTTTCATTATCATCAATTTTGAACGTTTAACTTTAAATATAAGAGATAGACATTTGTGTCCATTTTGTAGGTGCACGATGGGTTTCTCACGCACTTTTTTGCATTGCTTGTCATGTACAGGCAGTCAGCCAACGTGTTATCTTTAACATCATGTGATGTTTTGCCTAGAATAAATGATAATGAAGCCAATTGTGCACCGTAATGCCATTTTGGGCACTGTAGAAATGTTAAAATAGCAAAATTCACTATTTGACATAGTACAAGAACACTTAATACAGTTTACTACTAAAGTATGGTTCTCATGTTAGGCTCTAAATCTTAAGTATGACACATATTAACCTTCGACCTATAAACTTGCAATATGCAAATTAGTTATTTGCTGTAGAAATGTGCAAAAGGCACCACGTTAGTACCCGACTGAGGTATGAAGTTTGGTGAAAGTGGTTTTGAAATAAGTTCCCGAAAGAAAACAGACAGAGGGAACCCAATTCTATATCTCCTACCAACTGTGTTCAATGGGCTATACATATCTGTTCACTGAGACACAGCATTATAACAATTACATACTGGCCATAGTGTTCGCAGAGAGTAAATTTTTTGTATATGTTTCCAGAACAGTAGTATATTATAGAAGTGTTTTGATATTAACCAGCGAAGCCAATCAGTTATACACCGGTCAATACAGAGATACATGTTTATACACTAGGTAATATGCGAAAAGAGGGAAGAGTCTTCTTTGAAGGCTGCTCTGCCCTTGGAAAGGTAGTCAAAAAAGCATTTGTTTGTTTGGATGATTGGGGTTTAACATCGTGCTCAAGCTTGTTTCATTTATATGGTGACAGACTGTTCATTTCACACTGTTCCTTGCTTAAATACAGTGTAAAACCGAGTGGAAACCTCCTAAAACCCTCCTGTGATTGCCAGAGCCACATCATGTGCCAGATGGACTTGAACCAAGTAACAAAATGTGTACTATAAAAAGAAACAGTAACTTTGCATATAAAATGAAGAAGTTAAAGAGCAAGAAAAAATTATATGCATTGTGTAGAATAAATAAAGATTAAAGACAACAATGATTTGTTTGTTTGTTTATTTGATTGGGGTTCAACATTGTACTCAAGAGCATTTCACTTATATGGCGACATATTGTCCACTTAGCACTGTTCCTTGCATAATTTCGGTGGAAAACCAAGAGGAAACTAGTAAAAAAAACTGCGATTACCAGAGCCACATCATGTGACTCACTCATATACCTGATGGTCGACAAATGGAGACAATCCTGTGAACAGTAGATTGAAGTACGATTAGTAAGCGCACATGCTAACCACCATGTCAGGGCTAATGAGATATCAAAGCTAGATAAAGCTTAATTATCACTAAATATTGTGTTGCCTTAAAAACTCAATGTGCTGCCAGTTTTAAGTCAATAAACATTCAATCAATTCCTGCAATAGTCATCAAGGTTCAAATCTAGGCTCAAAACAACTTGTTTTAAAGAGCTGAATGCAATATTCGTAAAAAAAACAAATGATTGAGAACAAAAGCACTCATGGGTATCTATAGGAACATAATGTACAGGTAAGTTACTTCTTTGAGTGGCGTTTGGAAGCAGGGATAGTAACATAACAAGGTTTTTTATGGATATAAAATAAACCCAGAAGTATATATCCTTAAAACCTTGTTGTGTTACATGTAAGTTGTTTGAACCCTCACTGCGTTTTAGAAAGGGTAGAGATTGCCTGGAGGAGGTGATATGACATCCCTCTGGCCCCGCCCTCAATATTATATAACACTGTCTAATCATCTGTAACCGATCTGAAACACTTTGAGGCCATGTAACTTGTTCAGTTCCAACTCTAACTTATCACTCTAGTCTACTAATTCAGAAAAATCCTTATTCACAGGCTATACTGAAATGTGTCCTTATATGCTGGTCTTTTTCTTAAATTGCTAGACATAGATTGAATATTGAAGAGATTGTGCAACATTGTTAGTACTTGTACATGTATAATGTATCTATAAATAAATTCATAAGAAATCCAGTAAACAAAATCATCAGTCATTGTTGACAACATTATTTTAAATCTTTTCTCACAAGAAACTAAAGGGCTGGTCAGAGTGTGTATAAAGTGGCCAGCTGCTGGGCTCCCAGGTGGTCAGTTGATTGAGATGACCAGTCACAGGGAGACCAGAGCTAACCACATGTGGAGTAAAGGGAGGTCACTCAGGTTAAATCAGGTGCTTAACTGGAAACAATGTAGCAAGAAAATGTGTTCAATGGATACATTTTACTGAAAAAATAGAGGAAGAATGTGATAAGAAATGCAGTGAACTCTGTCGCCTGCCCACTATTGTAGAGTGCTGGAGACTAAACCTATTGTCAGTGATGGGTGGTAATTTAAGCCAGATTGTAGGAGGTAGCTTTGTCCACAGCCTCAACCTACACACATTTAAAGCTGGCATAGCATTGATTCCTTCATCTGCCCAGACCTGTGTCAACAACATACTTCACAGAGGAACTACCAAGTGCTTTAGTCATGATCATCTCATATATAACAATAAGTCAAATCTACAGGAAATATTTATAAGTTTTACATCTGATTTCTGCTATTTTGTTTCAAACATAATTAAATATGTGTCACACATGTGAAATACATTGAACAACTTAATTTCACAAATGCTACATGTCAGCTCCATGGTTAAATCAGCCAATGTCAGTTTAATAGTCGCAATTACAAGACTCAAAACATTGGGCAATGAAACAAAGTGTGCAACTTAACCATGTTAAACACTGCAACATTTGGTGAGATCACCAGGGGGCACCTGTTTACCCTACACACTGAGCAGGGGCCATGACCATAACAGACCAATGAATCAGTACTCTGCTACATGTCTAAAGTACTCTTAACAGTCATGAGTATAGAATATTTACATTCTTACATTAAGTTGTCACATTTCTATATTTTTTTATTGGACATTTTGAATTATCTTTCTTTGATCGATTTTAATTGTTTTGTTTTTAAAGCTGGTAAATTCATTTTATTATAAGACAGAAATTAAAAAACTGTAATGAAGTTCTCAAATATAAATGGTACTTATCAACAATGAAAGTTGACAACAAAGAATACCCCATTTTTTTTCTTAAATTGATACAAAGCTTTGTTTGCTTTTCATTATGTGATCTCAAAGGTCTCTATCAGATATCTTTCAGTCACAACTTACTGGTAACAATCAAATTTAAGCGACAAAACAAGCACTGAACATAATACATGTGCAATACGCAGAGCATGTCAAATTATTTAAGCATCTTGATATGATTTACAGTCTGTTAATATAAAGTTCAACCTATGATTGGTTTCTGATTTTTCCAATTTTATTTCTCATTTTGAGCCTGGTACTGTTCAATTAAACCATCGAAGAACCATTTGTGTTTATAAGTTAATTGAGATTTGATGATGTATTACAATCACTGGCACCAATCATTTACCATCCAAGTAAAACTTTGGCCAGGGTTAATTGTTTTCCTACATTTTAAGCAATTACAGCCAAATTTGCATCATTTTTATGGAAGTCTGGGTAGGGGGCAATATACATTTTACTTCAAGAATACAACTTGGAGGGGGGTCGTGGGCTTGGGCCATACATTTTTAGATAAATATGCCTCAGTTTACAATAAGACATTTATTTATATGATAATCAAAACAAAGCTAGAGTTTAAAGCCTTCCTTATTTCCAATCTTTATTTTGTTTATCAGAGGCATTTTAAAATCAGATAAGACATTTAGTTTGGTCCTTATAAAAGGAGATTTAGCAATATAAAACTGGCACGTTTTCTACTGGTGGAGCTAGAGGAGACTAAAGGTTTAACCCTTATCTGTCCGTCTGTCAGTGCGTCTACCTGTCCAACTCTCATCTGTCTGTATCGTAATCAGTTTTCTGTTGTAATGCTTAAGCAGATTGAAACCAATGCTTGAATATAGCTTTATTATCATAACTTACTGGCCAATGTGACATTTCATGCAGTTTTGTTATGCAAAGTTATGGACATTTTTTAAAATATAAGTTGTCTGTATTTCCGTAATGCTTAAGCAGATGGATCTGGGCTGCTTGTAAATGCTTTATTTTGACAAGTTACAAAATTTCCTTCTGCATTGTAATGGCAGGGCACTTATGCATTGGAACGGTAGGGCACTTTGGCATTGTTATGGTAGGGCACTTATGCTTTGGAATGGTAGGGCACTTATGCTTTGGAATGGTAGGGCACTTATGCATTGTAATGGTAAGACACTTATGCTGCTGCATTGGAATGGTAGGACACTTATGCATTATAACGAAAGGGCACTTATGCCTTGTAGCGGTAAGGCATTTATGCCTTGTAATGGTAGGGCACTTAAGCCTTGTAATGGTAGGACACTTATGCATTGTTATGGTAGGACACTTATGCATTGTAACAGTAGGACACTTATGCTTTGTAACTGTAGGGCACTTCTTCATTTTAATGGAAGGACACTTATGCATTGTTATGGTAGGACATTTATGCATTGTAACAGTAGGACACTTATGCTTTGTAATGGTAGGGCACTTAAGCCTTGTAATGGTAGGACACTTATGCATTGTTATGGTAGGACATTTATGCCTTGTAATGGTAGGGCACTTAAGCCTTGTAAAGGTAGGACACTTATGCATTGTTATGGTAGGACATTTATGCATTGTAACAGTAGGACACTTATGCTTTGTAATGGTAGGACACTTATGCTTTGTGATGGTAGGGCACTTCTTCATTGCAATGGTAGGGCACTTCTTCATTGTAATGGTAGGACACTCATGCATTGTAATGGTAGGACACTTCTTCATTGTAATGGTAGGGCATTTATGCATTGCAACGGTAGGACACTTATGCATTGTAACGGTAGGACACTTATGCCTTGTAATGGTAGGGCACTTCTTCATTGCAACAGTAGGGCACTTCTTCATTGTAATGGTACGGCACTTCTTCATTGCAACAGTAGGGCATATATGCATTGTAATAGTAGGGCACTTATGCATTGTAATGGTACAGCACTTCTTCATTGCAACAGTAGGGCATATATGCATTGTAATAGTAGGACACTTATGCATTGTAACAGTAGGGCATTTATGCACTGTAATAGTAAGGCACTTCTTCATTGTAACGGTAGCACATTTATACAGGTAGATGTAAGTATATACCGTTCTTATCATCCTATTCTCATAAGCATGAACTGCCTAGCAAATGGCAAAAGAGACATAAAAAATCTGGAGAAAAAAAAATTCATAGTCTTTTTCTTGCTCATTCCGATTCCTCTTCTTTTAAAATGAGAATACCCTGATGAGTCCAATCAAGCTGATGATGTGAAGCAATTAAAGCATGATGTTGATGAACAGCTGACAGAATAATAAACACCTACCTGAATTCCTGTACAGGTTGATTGAGTATTTTACGAGTATTCACTTCCCAAGCCTCCAGTTCATCCATTTCTATCTTAGCCTCTAACGCAGCTAAAGTTTGTTCAGGTCGAATCTGAAATAAACATATAATGATATGACTAAAGTAAGAGAAATATTTAGATTAACCCATACCAGTATCCACAGAGTGTGGCCAACAAATAGCAGCATACTTTCCTTTCATTAATGTACCATAAGTTAATAACATAGGGTCGAAGGGTTACAATAAAAACACAAATGATGCCCAACATTTTTACGGAGTGGAAACAACAACTGGTCCTGACATCTCTAACATGAAGAAATGTGTATCTTAAAAGCAATTCATAATGCTGCATCCAGTATATAACATAGGTCAACGGAATGAATTGGGGTTACATGATGTCACAGCAGAAATAGAATTCATTTACACTTTCAAAAGAGCTGATAGGTGATTGGCTAAAATTTGGCTGAGGATGATGTTCACAGTCAATATGGCAATTGACACAGCAACACAGCTATGGTGAGTGTCATAGAGTAGTGAATGCAGATTACTCAGCAACACAGCTATGGTGAGTGTCATAGAGTAGTGAATGCAGATTACTCAGCAACACAGCTATGGTGAGTGTCATA
>JAQQZZ010099483.1:0-16622 GCA_030265115.1 Mopalia vespertina | reverse complement strand
TAAATTCACAATTTTGTGGTATCGCGATACAGGGCTATAAAATATCGTATCGTATCGTCGGCAAAGATATCGCGATATGACGATTCATCGGTGTATCGTTACATCCCTAGCTCAAGGTCAGACCAGAGCAATGTGAGTACAGTCTCTCTTACCTTACCTAATAAACCCACAACCTTAGTCCCTGCTCAAGGTCAAACCGGAGCAATTTGAGTACAGTCTCTCTTACGTTACCAAATAAACCCACCATCTTGGTCCCTGCTCAAGGTCAAACCAGATCAATGTGAGTACAGTCTCTCTTACCTTACCTAATAAAGCCACAACCTTAGTCCCTGCTCAAGGTCAAACCAGAGCAATGTGAGTACAGTCTCTCTTACTGTACCTTACAAACCCACAACCTTAGTCCCTGCTCAAGGTCAAACCAGAGCAATGTGAGTACAGTCTCTCTTACCTTACCTAACAAACCCATAACCTTAGTCCCTGCTCAAGGTCAAACCAGAGCAATGTGAGTACAGTCTCTCTTACCTTACCCAATAAACCCATAACCTTAGTCCCTGCTCAAGGTCAAACCAGAGCAATGTGAGTACAGTCTCTCTTACCTTACCTAATAAACCCACAATCTAAGTCCCTGCTCAAGGTCAAACCAGAGCAATGTGAGTACAGTCTCTCTTACCTCACCTAATAAACCCACAACCTTAGTTCCTGCTCAAGGTCAAACCAGAGAAATGTGAGTACAGCCTCTCTTACCTCACCTAATAAACCCACAACCTTAGTTCCTGCTCAAGGTCAAACCAGAGCAATGTGAGTACAGTTTCTCTTACCTTACCTAATAAACCCACTACCTTAGTCCCTGCTCAAGGTCAAACCGGAGCAATTTGAGTACAGTCTCTCTTACCTTACCAAATAAACCCACAATCTTAGTCCCTGCTCAAGGTCATACCAGATCAATTTGAGTACAGTCTCTCTTACATTACCAAATAAACCCATAACCTTAGTCCCTGCTCAAGGTCAAACCAGAGTAATTTGAGTACAGTCTCTCTTACCTTACCTAATAAACCAACAACCATAGTCCGTGCTCAAGGTCAAACCAGAGTAATTTGAGTACAGTCTCTCTTACCTAACCTAATAAACCCACAACCATAGTCCGTGCTCAAGGTCAAACCAGAGTAATTTGAGTACAGCCTCTCTTACCTTACCTAATAAACCCACAACCTTAGTCTGTGCTCAAGGTCAAACCAGAGCAATTTGAGTACAGTCTCTCTTACCTAACCTTGTTAGCATGTCGTCCTACTTATCCTACTTTGATGAACCACTGTCAATTTCGAGTTGGTCTGTCGCCCTCGAGTATATGAGTGATGCAGTTTCAGCAATCCCGGGGCTGCTTTCGTCTCGGTTTTCTGCGTATTTACGTAGTGTGGTTTAGACAATCTGTGGTCAGATAAGTAAAATACCCTGAAGTACAACATTAAACCCTAATCAAAGAAACAAACAAATCATACTCTGGAAATCTGCTTGAGTTTGACGTTAAACACAAAACATACAACCTGCTATTACCTGTTTTGTTTATTGACAGTGATTTGTACAGAGACAGAAACCGAAGCCGCAGCCAACTGTTTATGGTTAGTCACGAACTCTAAGAGCTGCCCCAACTGTAAATCACCCATACAGAAAAATGAGGGCTGTAACCATATGAAGTGTACCAAGGTGAGTGTTATTCCCTATAAGACACCAATATGATAGGTTATGATGTCACACCCACCTCATTATCCCATAGAACACACCAATATGATAGGTTATGATGTTATTTCCTTCTTTTATAATCCATGTTTATGATAAAATTATTAACCATTTAGAGTGAAAATGGATCTTTTGTGCCTTAAAAACATTGTAGATCAATCAGTTCATGCAATTTTGTTAATCGTTTCCTGTGACAGCCATTTTGACTCAGAAAGTCTGTAAATGTCACTTTTTGTCCTTGTCCTTGTTTTTGTAACATAAAGTAGATTGAACTCAAACTTTGTAAACATCTTTCTCTAGACAACTTTCAGATCAAGTTTTATTTTTGGAAAGTTTTGACTTCAAAATGAGTTCCTCTCAGTTTAGGATTATTGCATTTCTCTCAATACTATGTGTTGTTTGTGATCGTTTACAGAGCTGGCAGGTTGTTGGGTGGGAGCTTCCTGTTGCCCCGGTTCTCTAAGAGCTAAGGGGCAATCAAGAAGCTGATCAGTTTATGATGTCTTTTTATTGTCATTCGTCAGTCTTTGTCTAAATGTTGCCAGTGGTGTCGAGGGTGGTTTCATTCACCCATTGTTGTTGTTGAAATTGTGCTTTTAGGGCCGCTTCCCCAGATGGATTTCGCGCCCCGTCATTCACCCATTGGACTGGCATGCTGCTGTATGAGTGAAACAATAAGTACAGCCTTAAACCTCAATCAAACAAACAAACAAACAAACAAACAAACTGATTGATCTGTTTTTTATCTGTTACAGTGTAAGCATGATTTCTGCTGGGTTTGTCTGGAGCCCTGGAAGCGTCACAACTCAAGCACGGGGGGTTATTTTAAGTGCAATCGTTACGAGGTTGTAAAAAAGGTGGAGGAGGATATGGCACACGCTGTTCATGATGTAAGATCATTTTACATTTCATACAACTCAGTCAGACAGTCTGTCTATCCATCAGATATATGAGTGAGTCACACATTGCGGGGCTGGTTTTTATAAGGTTTCCTCCCTGTTTTCCACCATAATTAGGCAAGGGACATTGTGAAGTGGACAATCCGTCATCATATAAGTGAAATACCCTTGAGTATGACGTTTAACCCTAATCAAACCAACAGACAAATGCATTTCAAGTTAAAACAATGTTAGATTATTGTGAAAAGAGACCTTAAATATGAGTGTTCAAAATCTGCTGTTTGACCTTCTAAAGGAATATAGCTCATTCTTTTAAGAAAAAATGTTTCCCAAACTGTTGATATCGTAAATTTTACCACAGTTTCAGGTGAAAGAATTTGCATTTTTTTCCGAAGGCTGTAACACTAGGCTTAAGATTACTAAACTCTTCCACCCAAATTGCGGAACTATTGGCCATAATCTTTATATATATTCTTCTCCCATAAAAATAACACAGTTATCTCTTTCCTTGTACAAAGGTAAAGCAAACCCATCCAACCTCGAGGACAAATGGTCTAAACCCCTTGCGTCAGATGTTCAAAGTGTGGCAGGGTTTTCAATTATACTGCCCTTAGACAAAGGGTTATCTGTCGTCATATAAGTTAATACCCTTCAGGTCGACGTTAAACTCCAATCAAACAAATCAGAGGGTAAATATTTAATAAAACTAGTCACTTGCTTTCATTGAATCACATGGTGTTATGAGTCATTTCTTTGTGTTTACAGGCGGAAGCTGTGAATTCTAAGATGCAGGAGCTAAACAGATTTGTCCATTACTATTCCAGATTTAAGAACCATGAACACAGTTATAAGGTATGTCCTGCAGAGGGTATGGAGGGAGCTTCCTGTTGCCATGGTGCTCTCTGAGCTAAGGGGAAGCGTAAAGTCGATCTGTTTTTTGATGTCATTGTATTGCCTCCTGTCTTGTCTTTGTTTTGTAATTGTTGTCGAGGGTGGTTTCCTTCACCCATTGGGCTGGGACGCCATCATGTGAGTGAAATAACCTTAAGTACAGCATTTAACCCCAATCTAACAATCATAATTAAACAAACATTGTCATGTGCAAATCCTATATTCAATGTTGACAGATCATTGGAACGTAAACTTTATTTCAGCATTTTTGAGGAAATACAAGCAAATTTGGCTTATAAATACATTGTAAACAGCTTTTTGTAGTTATATTCAATAAAATATGCCTACAAGTTGGTAGAGATATGAAGTTTGTGAATCTGAGATTTACGGGGTAAATGAAGTTGATGTATTTACCGGATAATAAGTGTGTGTATTGATTAGGTAATAATGTTTCCATATTGACTGGGTGTGTATTGATTAGGTAATAATGTTTCCATATTGACTGGGTAGTAATTCACAAATAATGCAGGGGACATTGTGGGTGACTGACCAGTTCATAAAGTAACAGGCCCCCAGTCGTGGCTTATAGTGGTAGCATGTGTGCTTACTAATTCTACTCCAATTTACCGTTCACAGGATTGATCCGTCTGTCGACTATGAGGTATATGAGTGAGTTACACATTTGGCCCAAAGTCCCCTACATTATTTGTTATACCAAATTTCCAAAACTCTTTGCTAACAAATGAAGCAAATTTCTCCTTTAAAGCACAAATAGTATTCTAATGTTTACAGCCCAGAGTACTACCAAGGGAAGTTACTCAAAAACATTGCTGGGCAATATATCGTTATGGGCCTATATCGCAAAATAGTGACCACAACAAACACATGCAAAGAATAGTGAGAAATATAAACAAAATAATGTTTTTGTATTGACTGGGTAATAATGTTTGTGTATTGACTGGGTAATAATGTTTGTGTATTGACTGGGTAATAATGTTTGTGTATTGACTAGGTAATAATGTTTGTGTATTGACTGGGTAATAATGTTTGTGTATCGACTAGGTAATAATGTTTGTGTATTGACTGGGTAATAATGTTTGTATATTGACTGGGTAATAATGTGCGTCTAATGACTGGTTAATAATGTTTGTGTATTGACTGGGTAATAATGTTTGTGTATTGACTGGGTAATAATGTTTGTGTGTTTCAGCTTGAGGAGCCCTTACTTCACACAGCTAAAGATAAGATGATGAAATTAGCCGAGGCTGTCACAGACATAGGTAAGTCACACAACCTTAACAACAATGGGAGTCACATACATGTATGTGAAAAAGGGTAACCGAGGGTAAGAAGAGAGCTGCGTGGTGCTCTCAGAGCTAAGGGCAACATGAGTCCGATCTGTTTGTTTTATGTTTTGTCAGTGACCTGTCTTTGTTCCTTATATATATTTGTTGACAGTGGTGTTAAGGGGATTCCCTTCACCCATTGTGCTGGCACGCTGCATGCCAGTGAAATAACATTAGGCACCTCAGTTTACCCCAGTGAAACAGCCAATCAAAAAAAGAGATTTGCAGGCGGTCCTTTAACGTCAATATGGCCAACATTCGTGTCATTACAATGTTGTGAGCACAGATAATCATTTATCAGAGACTCACATTACCACTAACTTTAGGCCATGCGTAAGAACAAATCTTATAAAAAAGCGAAACACATCTACATATTTAGTTCATCAAATGAGAAGCTTCACAAAATAAAGCAGTTAATGAATAGATCAACACCCTACCATTAAAGACCAACTCTCTATTCCTTCTTATTTGTCAAGTGAACATGTATAAATCGTTTTTTGTGTTCAGCTATGACCACATCTACCAAGTGTAGACAGCAATTGTCGTAAAGTAATGCATTATGATAATCCAAACAGACTTGGACACGAACAAGTTTGCAAATTATGCTTTAGGAGAATTATAATTACATGAAGGATATTCTGCGCCTCTTCTCCATACTGTGCCCTCTGGCTAAGGGCTGTTTGTTAGGAGAGTGTTGTACCCAGCCATGTCTTCAGGACGGCCCATTATAGGAAGACCTGGGGAGAGGCAAAAATAAATAGCTAACAACTACATTTTTGGAGTAACTAAGAATGTAATTTGACAAAGGCCCCAAGTATCAATTTTGCATACATCATTATGCAATGTCTTAATTTTTTATTTATTTATTTATCCGATGTAAGATCAACAGGATTAAATCCCAATGACAGATCATTGCCCAGCATTATTGTGGGAGGAAAACTGGGAAGTAAATTTACCCAGAAAACCCATGACCTTCCGCTGGTTGCTGGCATACCAAAACCACATACGGCCTGCGGAATCTAACCCGCGACCCCAGAGGTGAGAAGGATATGTGGGCCAGAAACATACACTCTCTAGAGCGTACACTCTAGACCACTCTGCCACGGAGTTACTTCCCTTTAACCATATCAGTGCATATCCTCCCCCACTTAATCAAATAAATCACAATCAAAACCACAATCACTGTTCCTTTCTTAAATATGTTCAGTTCCAGTCATTGGTAGAACCAGTCTCACATGGCTCACCTCAACCAATAACATTTAAATCCAACAGGAGTTTCCATACAGTGGCCACATGCAGAAAATTACCATAATGACAAGCACTTGGGATTTTGTTGAAACACGAACACTAATATAATCATACTGTGATTTAAGTAGGACCTTCCAGTTGTAAGACAGTTTGATTCAATGCAAACATACTCAAAATGTTTGTTAAAAAGGTCAAACATTCAACTTTCATAATCATGTCAGTCAAACATAGAGCTAATTTAAAGTCAGAACTAAAGTAGGAATGTGCCTAGAAACACTTCACATTTGACTAAAACCCTTAACATATCAGATACAATATAAAAGTTTCACACTCAATAAAACAAGGCACTTACATCATTATGCAATGCTTCAGTTATGTCTTAAGAGTTACTTCCCTTTAACCATTGTCAAATCTAGTTAAGAAATTTGAAAAGTAACCGTACTTTCCAACATTTCATATAAGTGAAATACCCTTAAGTACGGCGTAAAACACCAAACAATCAATCAATCTCCATACTGGTTATCTCTTTTTTTATGTCGTAGGAACACATTCTACAAGGAAATATTGAAAATTGTGTATTTTGATTTAAATTGTTAAACCCCAAGAAACAAACAAGCCGTCAAATCATTCATGAAATCAAACAAATAAAACAAAACCAAATCTAATGATGATGATTATTTCTGGTATCTTAGCGACAGCCAATGAGGAGACTCGGTTTGTTGAGGAAGCCGTGCACCAGCTGCTGAAGGCACGGCGGGTGTTGAGATGTTCCTATGTGTACGGGTACTATTTAGAGGGGCCGGGCTACAAGAAGATCGTCTTTGAGTTCATGCAGACCGAGCTAGAGGAGTGCACAGAGATTCTGTCTCAGATGGTGAACAGGCTTTATCTCCGGACACCGAGGAGAAAGATCATCGAACAGGCCAGTATCGTACAGAGAAAACGTCACGAGTTCATCTCTGCCATCGCCAAGGGTTTAGTGCCGGCAGAAACGCCCCCCTCTGTCAGGAAGAAAAAACGACGGAAATACAGTATGGATATGGAAGATGTGAGATTAACAATAATAATATTCAATTAATTTAAGAAATGTTCAAAGTATTAAAACCTTTGTAACCCCTGAACTTAAGTAACCCCCTCACTTTTCTCTCTCATTGACACAAATAATAAGCTAGAATAAATTGTGATTTTGGTAGTGACCAAGTGACATTGTTTATATTTTTCAAATGAACTTGTACATGTACTGTTTATGTTCACAAATGTTAGGAAATCTAAATAAAAACTTTCTGTGCAGTTAATACAGCACCTGTGTGGATATGTGCCTCTTTCTGAGGGCAATAGCCCACGGCTGTGGCCTAGTGGTTAGCATGTGGTTAGTACTAATCCTACTTCACTGTACCGTCCACAGGATCGAGTCCGTCTGTCGACCATCAGGTATATGAGGGAGTCACATGATGTGGCTCCGGTAACCCCATAGGTGGTTTTTACAAATTTTACTCTCAGTTTTCCACTGTAACCAGGCAAGGAACAGTGGAAAGTGGACAATCCATTGTCATAGAAGTGAAAAACACTTGACTATGACGTTAAACCCCAATCAAACAAAACAACGGAAGGCAGTAAGTTCCAACCTTAGTCATAGTGTACTAACTTACAGGCCTGTGCTGTTAGGGAGAATTGACAGAACGGGCTCTTCCCATGGTTATGCAAACTTATTTTAGGAGGACTGATGTAGGTTTCCCAAATTGTTTGCAGTGTGCGTCTTAATGCACATTTATGTATTTAAAAAATGAGCAAAGCAGCGGCAAATACAAATGTTAGGTTATCTCACAAATTTTAGAGGACCGATTTTAAGGTTATGTCGGAAAAGATTCCAGCACAGGCCTGAACTTATCAGTGGAGACCCAGGCTTTTCCCAAGACATTAAACCTTATTATGGGCTATGTGGCTTTGTATTGCTGGAATGCACCGCTGTCATTTAAGTTATATCCCCTCAAACTGGGCACTAAACACTAACCAATGGATGTATTTGTAGGATGAATTAAGGAAGGCAATCCTCGCATCAGTGCAGGAGGTCGACCCTGCTAACCCCTGGATAAAGGATGCCTCTGGGCGACACACCAATGTCATGGCTGTACTCGATTGGCCGGGTTACGACAGTGACGATTCTGAAACCGAAACCGAGCCAACAACAACAAGTATAGGTAGGCTTATTTTTTCTTATTGTTTGAAATATTTTTAAATAGAATTATGACTTCCCCAAGGCTTAAGGCTGACGGGAACCTGTGGCTCACTGCGATTATTTGATACTTCTCAGGTGTTACTGGTAACACAATTCTTTACACCAATGTTGAATGACATTTGGTGGGGGAATAAGCATAAGTGCATTAGGGTCCAATGCTAATTGTCACCAAGCGTTTATCATTGGCTATATATACAGACATCCTTTGGCATAAATAACTGAACGGTTGTATGCCTCAATGTCATGACCTTATCTACCTAATTCACAGTGTCCTTAAGACAACCATCGGTTTTGGTCAGCAGATAAAAACAAAAGGATTTGTAAAAAAAGCTGCTGCTCTGTGAGCATAACAAGTTTGTCGGGCTGTCTTTCTGCCCTTCCATAGATTTAGCATAACAAGTTTGTCGGGCTGTCTTTCTGCCCTGCCATAGATTGAGCATAACAAGTTTGTCGGGCTGTCTTTCTGCCCTTCCATAGATTGAGCATAACAAGTTTGTCGGGCTGTCTTTCTGCCCTTCCATAGATTGAGCGTAACAAATTTGTCGGGCTGTCTTTCTGCCCTTCCATAGATTGAGCATAACAATTTTGTCCGGCTGTCTTTCTGCCCTTCCATAGATGTGTACTTTTATTTTTGATTGGAGATAAATTCCCTCATAAATATCACCACTGTATTTCCTGTTTGGACTGCATTTAAGAATATCAGCGCCTACAATGTCAGTTATTGTCTGACTCTATTTGACAGGAAGCTGTAGTAGGGAGGGTTGTGAGAGACTGAGAGCTAAAAACCCCCGCACAGGAGCCACACATAACCACTGTAGTCTCAGATGTTTGAGACTTGACCAACTTGAAACACTGGAACAACAGGAGCCTGAGAAAGGTATGTTTACTATTATCATCAAATAGGATTACATGTGGTCAGAATGTTATTGAGGGTGTGGTCAGAATTTTATTGAGGGTGTGGTCAGAATGTTATTGAGGGTGTGGTCAGAATGTTATTGGGGTGGGGGTGGGCAGAATGTTATTGAGGGTGTGGTCAGAATGTAATTGAGGGTGTGGTCAGAATGTTGCTAATTGGGTGTGGTCAGTGAGCTATTTAGGAGAGTGGTCATAATTATTTTGAGGGTGTGGTAAGAGTGTTATTGGGGTGTAATCTGCACTTTTATTAGGATGTGGGAATTTTAATTTGTGTGTGGTCGGAATTATAATGTGGGTGTGCAGGTGTGGTATGTATGAACTGAGATCAAGAGATCAGTAAAATCAATGTCATTAAGACCAATGAAAGGATTTAAAATCTTTTAGATTCCCCTGAAGTTGTCTTAGATGAACAAATGGACTTGTTGAGAGCACTGGAGATGTCACGCCTTCAGTTTCTCAGAGAGTCGGGTGTCCTTCACCCCAGAGAAACTCCGTCCACCAGCAGGTAAAGGCTCAAACTTCCCTTTCACTTGGCCTGCTGCACTTTGTTTATATTTTTTATCCCATCGGCATATTATGCCATAGGGATAATATTGTCACGCCGTCCATCCGTCTGTATCGTTGGCGTGAACAAGATATAAACAATACCACTTAACACAGGGTTTTTAACTTTTGGAAAACTAAACTACATTCCTGTTTAAAAAGGGGCCATTCCAATCAAATTTCTGGTTACTAAGGCAACATAATGATACATAATTATGATAATAGTACACTAGACGATGTGAACAAGTTAAAGACCATACCGCCTAATGTAGGGTTTTCAAATTGTAGAAACACATTGGTCTTGCACTAAACTACATTCCTATTTAAAATAAGGCATTGAACAAAGAGGTGTGTATTTTGTTCTGCCAGAAGTAAGGTGACTAAACTTGACATGATGTATTATCTGATAGCCTGTGGACAAACATAGCTGTCCATGGAACAAAGAGGTGTGTATTTTGTTCTGCCAGAAGTAAGGTGACTAAACTTTACATGATGTATTATCTGATAGCCTGTGGACAAACATAGCTGTCCATGGAACAAAGAGGTGTCTGAACTTTGGTGCAAAATACAAACTATGTATATTTAACATTTAGAAACCAGACAAATATAAAGACGGCTATGGTTAGCTTAACAGGTGTATCCATACTAAGTCACCTATGATGTTATAGCTCAGGCCCGCTTGGTTTTACTATATCTAAACTCAAAATGTGACTAAAAAACATATAAGTATTACAGTAGCCCTCTTGCTAAGGGCAGTTTGTTTGGAGTGTAGCAATACTGTTTTACTGTGCACTGGAGGAAGATTAACTTTCTAACTTAATCAAAACATTTAACATTTAATGGTTTTGGTAGTGTGAGCTATTGTTCAGATAGACTGCCATCATATAGCTGAAGTACCATCCAGCATGACGTAAAACACCAATCAATCAATCATGTATATAACTGTAAATCTTAATATGCATGAGTGAAGTACGCATTAAACCCCAAACAAACAAACAAACAAACAAACACATTTGTGCATTGTATAATTGCAGGAGCACTGTGGAGACAAACCGATTGGATGAGAGCCCAGAGAGGAGGAGTCTCACTCCAATGGAGAAGCTGGATCTAGAATTACAGAGGGTCCTGGATCTATCCTCCACTAGCTCTGATAGTAAGTCACAACAAAGGACGGAAAAATTCCTAAAAAAAATATATCAAGTTCTGGGGCCCCTTCCACAAAGCCATCTTCGACTAAGTTCACCTTGAATGTCATCTGACCAGTACTTGTGTCGTCATGGTTTATTAAGATCAACTAGGCTAAGATTGCTTTATGGAACAAGACCCGGGAATTCCCTAGAAAACCAATCTTCTTGGAAACTCCTGGGAAGTCAGTATTTTGTTAACATATGTTTGGAAAGCGATTGGACAAACATTTTGATAATACTATTATAAATAAAAACAATAAGAACTATGATTTAGATGTTTCCTTCAAACTCGTTAAATATCATGTTTTGGTTTTGGTGGGATAATAAAAATCTGAAGACAGAAAAAAGGAAAAATATAAGTGAAATCTAACATTTTCTGGAAAATCAAAGCATATCTTGGACAGCATCATTAAAAGTCCAGAAATTCAACACTCCTTTTGTTTGTTTGCTTGATTAGGGTTTAATGCCGTAGTTATGGTTCTTTCACTTATATGGCAGCATGCCAACCTGATGGGTCTGTGTGTTAAGTAATCTAGCAGGAAGCATTCTGCATAGTTCAAGTGTAACACTACATTACAGGCTTTGAACTTCTGACTCTGGTTCTTTAAGTGAGATCACCTTTTGAACTCAGAATTGCAGACACTCAAAATTGACACTAACTGATATTATTGCTTATTACCTGCAGCTTTTAATTGTACCAGATAACCTCAGCAATGATAAAGCTATTGATATCTTTGAAGTAATATTGGCAAATACTGAGACAATACACTCGACAAGACATTGGTTTGTTCTCCTCTTCAAAGAAACCCTATCAATTAGAAAATTAAACCCACAATTAAACCATGGCCTTAAAGCCAGCAAAGAGTTAATCCTGTTTAGATAATTTTATTTTTATAACTCTGTATGATATGTTAAGCACCTTGTTAATATGTTAAGGACTGTTTATTGGAGTTTATTTAATCTGTTAAATGGCTTAGATGATTTTATAGTTTAAATAGCAATTTTGTTTTTATTCCAATGTATACCTTCATAAACTGGCTTTTACTGTAAATTTTATTGTAACAAATATTTTAGAATCATATGACTGTTTGTATTGAACACCTATAAATATGGTTCATGTCACCTTTTACATTACTTTCCTAATGGTGGCAAAATAAACCACCGAAATGTTGAAGTCAAAATGAGTCTTTCGTTCTTCGGAGTAACACTACTCTTGTACCACCCTGCTGTGCTTGGGGGTTATTTTATAAGATAATTTCCTGTATAATTTCTCTAATCATGACTTTTCTCTTTAAAGGAGTTGACCCAGACCTGAAACTTGCTGTCGAGATTTCCTTACAAGATTCCATGCAATCTTCTTGTCATATAGGCGAGAACATCGACAGTAAACATTCCAAATTATTCCAATCTTACAAGGACCAGTCCATTTCTAATGAACCTGCCACCAGGCCAATATCTGGAGATCTCCCCCAGGACCGGTTATTGGAAGCTAATAGTGTGGAGGAGTTGGGAGCTTTTGGTGGACTCTCCACCTCTAGTGAGGTTGCAGCCAATCGCAGAATACCTGAAAGTCAAGTGACTGGGTCAAGATTTGGTCTGATCAAAGACTTAGCCGTGACTAATATACACTCTGACGATTCTGATAAGACCAAAGATTTCCTGGAAAAAGATGGGAGTTTGTTTACAAAACAAAGGGATGCAACTGAGGTCAGAGTCGAGAGAAAGCAGACAGAAAACAAAGATTGGTCTATCAATCAGAAAGCTGACACATTTTCGGAGTCATTGGGATTGCCGGAGTGTTCGCCATCCTTCACGCAACATTTCACGAGGCTATCAGAGCTAAGTTTTATTGATGCTGACAATCCTAGTGACACACAGCCAGTCTGTATATTGACCTCCTCAGAAAGCAATGACTGGTCTCTGTCAGATGACTTACCATTAGACCAGGAGTCCTTAACAAAGATGACAGAAGATTTGGTGAAGATGACAGAAGCCCTTCCTTCATTTGATTGTTCATTAGCTGAGTCAGAAGATTCACTCAATACACCAGATAGTGACACTGATAACTGCATAGAAACACAAGACAGGACTGACACCCCCACTCCAAGACAGGACACACAAACAGCAGACAGGAGTAGCGTCCCCACCCCAAGACAGGACACACGAACAACAGACAGAAGTAGAATCCCCACCCCAAGACAGGATACAGAAACAGTAGACAGGACTGACACCCCCATGACCGGACAAGACACAGAAACCCCAGAAGCACAAATCCTGACTGTTGAACAGTCTGAGGAAGACCCTGTTTTCAGTCTTTCAGATACTGTGAGAGAAACTCCTCAACATACACTCACATTTAACGACGAAAGATACACAGAACTATAGATTTTACCCAAAGTCTAATAAATATAATACTTATTTAAGATGTATTTAAAGTGGATTTGTCTTAAGAAATCCCCAGTTTAGAGTCTACCAATGTCTGATAATCTTGAGGTTATTTATATAATTGAGTAACACAGAATTTCTGGTCTGCATATTCGGAGCAGTCCTAAACAAAACAACAGGTACCCTTTAACTGTATGTCAGTCGATATGCTAGCAGTCACTTGATGGTACATGTGATGGATTCCTAGATTATTACTACCCCCCTTACCTTCACCCTTTTATATTGCACGGTCGAGGATCTTTCATTGGGAAATAGTCCTGTTCCCATAGAATTGGAAGGTTTGTAACTTCAGTCTATTTGATAGAAAAAGCTATTTTTACATCCTTCATCTCATGGCGTTAATATAAATCGTCAGCCATTACAGTTTTGTCTTCACAACCAATGTGATGTGTAATTTATCATGTCAAAGCAGAGTTTCCCCACAAACTTAAAAAAAACACAACTGTTACATTGTATTATCTTCGGGATAGTTGATAGAAAAACCTTAACACCAGACATCTTACTTCACTATTTTGTCCTAAGAGGTTCCGTGATGTTGCAAAGTCAAAACTGTGTTTCCCTGCCAATCCTCAAAGAACTTTTATGTCTATGAAGATTCTGTCACAAGCCTTTTTGTCTTTTAATTTTTATATTGATGGCCCAATTTACACCTTTAAAATATGTTCAGGTTTATATAGAATCAAAATAAAATACACCCTTCCGACTCAGGTATGTTTCAAGTATTTTCTTTACTTAACACTGGAGGAACATTAATTTTTCAACAGAGAAAAACACTTCACATTTTATGATTGTGTTAGTGTGACAAATACTGTTGGAAACACCACCCTCATATAAGTGAAATACCCCTGGGCATGGTGTTAAACACCAATCAATCAGTCAATCAAAAAAAATACTGTTTATCTTTGTAATAATTTTGAAAGCCCTGTCCTTCCCATCGAGTGGCATCTCTTGTCTAACCTTAACTGTTTACGCAGACTTCAAAGCTATTTTATATCTGATGTGTATCTACATTGAGTTTTGAGAACAAAAAAAGTTAGGATTCCATAAACTTTCTATTTCACATACTGTTCAAAGAGGCTAAGCAATGACATTTCAAAGTTCAGAAGGATGTATCGAGCAAATCTCACCTCTGACACCAATTTGTAATTTTTCCAGGATGAACTATCAAGCAAATTTCATTTTTGATGCCAATTTGTGGGTTTCAGAGAAAATAATATCCACAGTCCTGGATATAGTTATTTTGAAATCATGTGAATGAATGTCATAGTAAATTGGAATGAATTAAACATGCCCGATCACCATGGTAACCATTTCATTTAGAGATCTGTTTTGTTTCAAGTTTTGGTTTGATTTTATATGAATCGAATGGCTGAAATATTAGTAAACTTTTGCTCCTACTGAATAGATCATTATGTAATTTGTAAAAAAAAAACGTCTTTAATAGAATAATTGATATTGGAATGATAACCTTTACTACAGGCTAGTCAATGTGTACATGTATATAGCAAAATTATATAGTGCTATGCTTGATGTTGTCACTTGGTTACCATGGTAACAAGGATTTTTGTTATTAGTATAGGGATATATATATATATATATTTTATCAACTTCTATATAATTTCATGTCATTATTCCCATCTTTGAACTGATTTCCCACATGTGAATCTGGAAGTTATAATAAAAAAATTATCCCTTTGAATTTTAGTGCAATAATATTATACAAGCTCTTATAACACATTTTCTTTCATCAGTGTGCATGGAAAATTTCACTTCAATTGAAACATTTTGAATTAATTCTTTGAGATCCATTTTGGGAAAATATATAGTTGTCTCTTTTCAAATGCTTTGAAATGTTAGTGCAATACTTGTAGCATGTCCTTGCATCAATTCATTGTGGGTCATCCTCTTTTCTGCGTTTAACGTCACTTAAGTCATTGTAATCCTGTTTCAAACAGAATCCTACATTTACATGTATATAGTATTAATAACCAGATTATATTCACAATGCTTGTCCCGTCATAGTCCTTTCTCTGGTCGACACAATCAGGGCCGTGTTCCATAAAGCCATCTTTGTTACCATGACGACACAATACCTTCAGTACTGGTTGCCATGACAGTTAAGATGAACTTAAGCTACGATCGCTTCGTGGAACTAGCCCTTGAACATTTGATATGATTCGTTATTAGGCCCGCGTCTGTGGCTAAGTGGTTTCATGTCGGCCTACTAATCCTACTTTAATGTGCCGCTCACAGGGTCGAGTGTGTCTGTCAACCATCAGGTATATGAGACAGTCACACAATGGGCCTCCGAGCCTCCCACTCTATCTGATGTCTTTCAGTTCAAGCTTTTGAATTAGGATCTGCACGGCTTGATGCACAATCGTAACATCGTTTGAAATGAGTCCGGCCAAGTCATTCTTTTACTTAGCATACCTTCACTCCGTTATCTGTTCAATTTATGTATTAAAGGTAACTTGCTGTTTTTAATTTCTCATTTAAAATCCCCATTTTGTCATTTCCCTTTAATATTTTTATGATAAAGGTCATTAGCTATCATGTCTGTTGATTCATCCTAAAGTTCTATTTTCTTATTACATGTTTTTATCAGAACTTTTGTGTAGAGAGATTCTTGGATAAGCCTCATGGTATTTTCTGTCCATAAGAAATCAAGCAAAAGCATCGTCAATTGTTGCTGTTCACAGTCTCTTGTCTGGGGGCACATGGGCTTTATTGGACTCATGCTTATTTCTCTTTGTTCATCCCTCCGGTTCATCACTCTGGTTTATCGCTGATCCATCTCTCTTGTTATCACTTTGTTTCATCTCACTTGTTGATCGCTCTGGTTAGTGTTTTATTGATCGCTCTAATTCATCTCTCTAGTTCCTCACTCAGGTTCGTCTCATTGTTGATCACTCTGGTTCATCTCTCTAGTTCATCACTCTGGTTCATCTCATTGTTGATCACTCTGGTTCATCTCTCTAGTTCATTACTCTGGTTCATCTCATTGTTGATCACTCTGGTTCATCTCTCTAGTTCATCACTCTGGTTCATCTCATTGTTGATCACTCTGGTTCATCTCTCTAGTTCATTACTCTGGTTCATCTCATTGTTGATCACTCTGGTTCATCTCTCTAGTTCATCACTCTGGTTCATCTCATTGTTGATCACTCTGGTTCAT
>JAQQZZ010099472.1:0-16624 GCA_030265115.1 Mopalia vespertina | reverse complement strand
ATATGTTTGACCAACACGCCCGATGTGTCGTTTGGAACGAGCTAGCCGAGAAACACATTCACGGTTCGATGATTCGACGGGTAGTGGAGTTTCAAATCCCTCTACATACTCACCCCAGGATAGATTAGCTGAATATACAATGTGTTGGTGTTCTGTATTTATGGAAATATTACAACTTAAAACACTAGTATAAATAATCGTTGTTAAATTTGTTAGGCCTACCAAATGAACATAAAGCTAGCATCGTTGTGTCGTGGTTATCGTTGCGTCAGATGTTGAGACAGAAGCGCAGTTGGCACTCGACTATCTGACCAGGGGAGACCAGATTGCAGTAAGAACAGAGGAAATCGCCGAACTGATTGTAATACGCAAACCCTGAAAATAATTTAAAACAGGTTTAAAAATCATTAAACTGCATTTGAATATCATATAACATTTACCACTAAAAACTAAAAACTATTTTACCTGAATATAATTAAAGGTAGAAGCAACAAAGAAACTCTTACTAGCTCGATTCTTTGGGAAAGGCGGATCGGAACCCGCAAAGGTCTCTGAAATCGTCAGCAGGACCAGCAGGAAAGTCACCGTGCTCCATAACGTCAATCTGTGAAAGTCCAACATGGCTGGAAAACTTCTTTTGCTTGGTTGAATAGCTTGAGTGTCCAGTAACGCCGAGGACTTTCACTACAGTCAACACCGATTAAACAACTTGCAATGAATCTCAGATGACTATCCAGTATGTTATAGAACATCTGCTTTGTAGGCCTAAAATCATTGCAGTTTGATCTCAATGGGCACTCTTAGTTAGAACTTAGACGATAGCTTGTCCATAAACAACGAACCAGTGTCACATAACACTCAGTTAATGGATAGCAACGGAATAGGTGGCTAGCGTGAGACCAGATGAAATGTCTTAAAATAGATCAGTGTTTCAAGGAATGTCCACCGTTTTTGTTTCGTTTCCCTAGAGGAAGCTTCCAGGACGAATCAAAAGAAGAAAAGTCTTAAACTTTTTGATAAGATAGATATTTATACCAGCGATCGAGGCTCCGTCCTTGTTTTCTTTAATAAAGTAGTTAATCTTTATCAATCCGTCCAATGGAATAAACTGAACAATTATAGGTAAGCGATGATAGCTCAATGTGTCTCTTCAGAGGCTCAAATCTTTTGCTCAATCGTTCTTTGGTAACAGCGATAGAATGTTCGCATCATAATAAACGTAACTATGTGCAGCTTAATGGACGTGACTGAACATTTAAACTATAGCCAAAAAAACAAAACAAAACAAAACCCCAAACAAACAGAGCTGCTACTCAACGGATAAACGCTCACTTGGCTACTCTAACAAACCAAAAACGTTTGTTTGAACACAGTTGTGTTCAAGTAATTGCTACTCGGCCGTGAGATCCGATGAAAAATACAAGACGGTATGTTTATTTTTGGAAAGGAACTGTCTTTTTAGTTATGTATAATTACTGGCGATATAATGCGGGCTTTGAGTAGAAGTAGGGGCCTAAAAAACAATTGACATCAGGAGGTATTTTAGTACTGCCAGTTGTGGGAATTGTTGTCTGATTAATGTTTAGCTGGAGTTCATGCTGGCCTCAGGCACTTTGTGCAAAATGAACTCGTAATCCAGATGCTTTAATATTGGATAAAAGACAATACTCTAACCTACTTTATCAGGACGAGTTCTATATTGGACAGTGGAGGGTTGGGAGGGAACCTCCTGTTGCCCTGGTACTCTTAGAGCTAAGCAGCAACATGGAGCTAATCTGTCTGTGATGCCGTTGTATTACGTCCTGGTTCCCGTTCCACGGAGCGATCTTAGCTTACGTTAAACCATAAGGGCCCGGTTGCTGTTTACGTTATATTAAATTTAATCTACTTTTAGCTGACGTCACGCCATGTTATAGGTCTATCTTTAACCAGGTGTTAGCAATTTAATCTGGTGTTAGCGGCTAATGTTTTTTTCGGGCCACTGGCCCCTGTGGTGAAGACATAGTGTTGCCGTGACTGTCTTGTCTTTGTTCGTTGTCAGTGGCGACGAGGGCAATAACATTACACGAAAACGTGTAATGTTAACCGCCGGATTTTTTGTGCGCATGCGTGGAAATCAACCAAAGTACTCCACGGATTTGTATAAAAAGGAACACATCAAACAAGCCAGTTTCTCGGGAAAAATCACATCTAAAAAAACACTGTTCCTTTTTTATGTATGACTTGTTGCAAATAATTCAAACTTCGTCCGCTGTAAGTATTTTAATAATGATGTAGCTCCAATGACGTCATCATATCAACACAAGAATACCATTCAGACGTAAACAATAAACACGTGGATAACTCAATCATATATTGAAGCAATCGTATTCTCGCCAGAATTTCTATAGTGAACGAGACTAAGACAACTCTCGTACGCTATGCCAGGCCATCGCGCAGTAATTTCCGCCAATATTTGGGGCAACAGACCAGCAAATAGAAGTGCAAAACAAGAAGGCCCGGGTGTATCTTAGAGTCCGTCTCGACGTAGGAAGTAGAATCGATCATATTTTAGAATGATTTAAGGGATCAGGACAATTTACAGCCAGTACCGGTATCTGGAATCGTTTCATGTTTACACCAGAATGACCGGATAAAGTTTCTTCCACGCTTCGCACTTGTTGTGAAAATACTTTGTCATTCCAGCTACATCGTGTTCGTAAGAACGTCAATTTAGATGTTTTACTAAACTTTCAGGGATATTATTGTGATAGGAAAAAGAAAAAAGCCATGGCGTATCTTTGATTGTTTATCTTTTGTTCTAATGGATATTAGGGTGGTTTTCGTAGACAGTTTAAAGCTAAATAGTTTAAATATGAACCGCTAAATAACGCAATTTGGTGTTTTCATTCGCCGTCACCCACACAGAGGGCAGAAATAACAGCCTGATGAAAAACCTCTAAAGGAACTGTCTGATTTCAGTGACCTGAATGTCTTGCTAAATTGTATTTGGCGGTTTTGGGTCACAAAATTGTCTTCCTGGAATGTGATTTAACGGATTTGAGTGAACTAGACATTGACTAAAATGTGATTGGCCGATTGAGTGACATGGACGTCCGACTGAACAGCGCCCATTCGGGGCTCCAAAAATATGAAGAAAACAGAAAGACAAAAAGAGCATGGACAAAAATTAGAAATCTAGGTGACATTTTTTTATGGAATGGGATATGTTGTTTTCCAGTCACATACTGCAAAACTATCGCACACAACTACAGACCGTATAAGTATTATAATTATTTAAATCAACGCTAGCACTTGATGACGTATTAATGTAGAATTCCTGCTCATCCTTGCCCTATCGACTGACTGACGTGACATTTCAGACTACAAAATACTTGTGGCTCTTGTTTTTTTCTTTTTTAAAATTGCAAGAATTAACATCGATCAATTAAAAGGACGGAATTAATTTCACTACAGGCTTCCTCATTCTCGGGGCCTAGGCGACCCCTGGACCCTCACCTATTAAGTTATCCAGTTCCCCCTCCCTCTTATGAAATCCTAAATCCGCCACTGTTAGCTTATTATTTTTATTCTATATTTTCAAAGACAACCATCTGTATTGCACTTACAATAGAATAAGCATAGCCGTTAATTAGTTAATTTAAAAAGCGGAACTGACGTCATTGTTCGAAAACACGGTATTTATATCCTCTAGTCGTGGCTGTCCCCTATTGCCTGCACTGGATGACCAAGCTTGTGTATACGCCGTGTTATAGATGCCTTCCAATGCATCCAAAAGCAAACGGACACAGTGGTGACTGACTGTGTTTTGAAACAATGACGTCAGTCACGACTGTTAAATTAGCTAATTAACGGCTATGCTTACTCGAATGCAAGTGCAACACCGATGTGTGTCTTTGACAATATGCAATGAAAATAATAAGTTTAGGTCGAAAAACAGTTGTCTTTCCTTTTAAGTACGAGTGAAATAGTACGTTTAACCCCACACAAACAAATCTACGTGACCAACCCACAGCTCCGTTTGTAAAATTGTCGCCTAAGTTTGGTGTATACCTTACTTCTATCCCAACAACAATCTCAAACGTAGTCCTTGGTCGCTTCAAATTGTCACCTGATGTTCAATTAAAATCTCTATTCGCATTAATCGTCGGATATACAAATATCATCTTTATGTCCGCTTATAAAAGCATGCCCATTTCTCGATGATTGTCGGAGCAAGGTTAATTTTTAAACAAACAAATTAAATATTCTGTTTGGCATAAAGTTTCATACAGACTTGATATGGTTACCGACAAAATTTCTCGGACACCCAATTAATCGACGCCGCCGCCTTATGCGGGGGACCCGTCGGCCGACCAGTCGCTCGTTTCAAACATGTTTGATATTTTCGGCCGATTTTTAATCGCCAGCGATTGGTCGCCCGGAGTGATCGCCCGTGTGTTCATGCAAGCGATGATATTCGCGCGAATCAATGCTGTTAAACCAATCCGAGTTGGACTTCTTCTCAAATGACACACAAAGTGGCAACTTCCACGAATGCAAGTCTCGTCGAAATTATTTTCCAACTACTTCTGTTCTCCAATTTGAGTCTAAGTCTTAATCTTTTTTTGATGAGTAAATATATTTCTGATTTAATCATGCCATATTGGACAAATCACGTGTTGCTTTTTTTAAAGTAAAAATACGCTGGATCGCTGGGTCAATCGCCACGTGTGTGCTCAAGTCTGCTCTCGACACTTTCAATCCCTGTACAGTTATCTTGGAGATTTATGGAAGCAATATTATACGAAAACTTGTAATGTTAACCGCAGGGTGTTTTGTGCGCATGCGTGGAAATTTACCAAAAAATAATAATACGCAAATCAAGTCAGTTTCTTGGGTAAAATTAAATTTGAACAAAACACTGTTCCTTTCTTATGTATGACTTGTTGCAAATAATACAAATTTTGTCCTCTGTAAGTAATTTAATAATAATATAGCACCAATGACGTCATCATATCAACACAAGAATAACCTTCAGACAAACAATTAACACCTGGATAACTCGGTCATATGGTGAAAGTAAATCCATACGAGTTGCCTCCCGTGATTGCCATACAAAATGATCCACTTATCGCCCGAGATTAAATACGGTACGAAATGGCCTAGGGATGTTCCGATGTGAACTAAGCCGTGTCTTTATGTGAATAAGTCTGTTAACGTCTATGCAACGTTTCACATTACCGATCATGTTTTTTGGACATACGTCGTTGTTCATTACTGACAAACAAATGGACACCAAGGTAGACAAAGTGTTTTGCGTTCCCTGAATTGTACCAAACTGATCATAGGCTTACACAAGTGACAAGGGCTGGTTTGTTTGTAAGCTATACGAATTGTTTTAATACAGAATAATCCCAAAAAGACTGAACAAACATATAAATAACATACAAGTATTTACACTATATTGAAAAGTAGTTCTAACAGCTTAACTTTCTGATATTTGAGCAGTATATGAATACTTGATTTACACTGGGGTCTCAATATTAGCACTTTTGGACGCAGGGATAGTCTCTATTTAGAAAGAATTTCCGGAAGAAAATCCGTCACTGAATTCTTGGGAGGAGTTGAAGGTCGACGAGGCGAGGGGTTGAAGGTGGTAAAAGTCTGCCGCTAAAACATTCTCTGGGTTTCTGATATCCTCTTTCCTGGGCCGTGTTTTCGTGTGATGCCGTCTGTGATTGGACACCGCATTTCTATCTTGACCAATGATAAGCCTGGGGCTGGTTTGGTGTGTAACAGCTCTGTTGATGATATCGTCCGGTAAGAAAGCAAGTGGTTGGATCTCTTTCTTTAGCATTTTAACGGGGATGTCGTGGAAATCGATACCGGAAGTGAGGTCCCGTAGAGTGTGTTGTAACTCGGAGTTCGCCATGTTCTTACAATTGTGGACGGTCCATTGTAAAACAGTTTCCCATTTCGTCACTTCTGTTGCCCTCAATCCAGTCTTTGTCAAGACCAAAATGGCAGATTCTAAGGGTAGCTGACTGAACTCTGGCTGTCTCAACACATCTTGTGCTTTATCACATATCAGTTTGAGAATCTGAAAATATTCAAACGAAATGGTTAAAATATAGTTGAGAAATTGTACAAAAACATCGTATATTAGAAAGGATGCAATAATAAAAAGCGCATTATTGTAATAGTGGCTGACCACTTTTAGTATTACAGTTACGGTCGGCTTTTAAGACGATTCCGTCAAGAAATAATTTATTAAATCGGGACAATCGGGAGGTTTAAATCTATATTGCATATATTCACGTATCATATTTCTATTTTCAGCAAAGTTATAAACAAATGAGCCGCGAAAACAATCAGTATAGGGTTCTATCAAAAGTGTGACTCCGTCATGATGCCATACAGACATATCTTTTATATACACCGCTAAATTAAGATTCCAACATATCTCATTCATCAACATGGGTTGGCTTGGGCGATATTGACTGTGTATTAACCTTACCTCGATGAGTAGAAGTTTGGTCCATTTGTAGCTAGTATAGGGATGAAGGGAGACAAGCAAGGACAGCACGGTTTCCACTGAAAGAAGTTTCCGGGCGAATTCGTAACAAGCGGTCCGCAAACCATCCAAAGCATAAACATCTGCAGCGTTCATCACACCTGAAAGTTAAATAACAAATTTATTGTTTATGTGTAATAGTTAACTAAAAAATTAAGCTTGTAACCCACAAACTAGCGTAGAACTAGCGTATACTATTAATGTAATGGAGGAAATTAATGTTGATTGCCTCTACCGGGATTTGAGCCCGGGTCTCTGAATAACCGGGAAAACATTCTAACCGACTGAGCTACAGAGGTTCACGATGCAATGACCCCGAATTGTTCGCTCAAGCATATAAATGCTGATTGAAGACAAAACAAGACAGACTTTCAAAGCTGGGAAGAAAGATTCTAGTTTAATTAGTATTGATGTAACAGAATAAACGTCTGTAGGTATACGATTATTAGATTAGAAATTCTGGTCTAAATATATTTCTAAAAAGTAATCACACTGACACAAGGGTGTCGATAATTACGTTATGATAATTAAGCTCTATTCAGAAACTTTGGGTCAAGAACATGAGATGATGCGTCCATTTTTAGTAATCGACATCACTGTGCCGGTGTTATCAAATTTGAGAAATAGTGATAAGGAAAGTTTTTTGTCCAAAAGGGCCAACCCAACAAACCGTAAGACATTAAGTATAGCATTTAAAAGAAACTAAGCAAACTATTTTTTATAGACAAATAATTGTAGTAATTGACCATTTCAGATTTTTATTATGTGCATACCTATAACGTCAGCAAACTCTACGTCAATATCCCCAGTTTGAATATAGGTCAAGATGTGTCCGAAGATCGCTGGTTCGAATTCAGGCACGTCAATTAACAACTGAGTTTTCTTCGCAGTAGCTGGTTCTTTCTTCAACAATCGCTTGAGGTGAGCCACAATCCAGTTCTTCCCTTTCTGTTTCGGTGGATACTCTTCGTTCTGTTTGGCAATGATCTGGTTGAAGAAGGTCCTGGAATAACATGAAGATCATAAATTATATTACTGCTTGTATACATGCGAAAGTGCAATAATTCAGCTGGTAAAATGTGTGAATATGCGATGAATTACATTTCCGCGGTGCTTACGCCTAACAGAGCTAGAACCCTCACATGATGTTGTGCAATAGCGAGCATATATACTGTTGGAGTAGATAAAAATGAAAGACAAAAATCCCAACGGGAACAGTCTCTCAATCTAACATTAGGACATTTACCTGCTTCGAGTTCCTAGGATTGCTTTCACCCCATACATCGGGAATCTCCGTGAACCCACGAGGAATTTCACATCACACATCTCCGGAACTGTGAGAATGAATTTGAGGTCACCGCGCAGGGCAGCTTTATCCTTAAACGCCATAGCTTGTATGGTCTCTTCCGGTAAATCGACCGAACTCTGTTGGAAGAAATCCTGCTCACTCCATGTCTGCGATAGACTTAGTGATTTCAAGTCGAGTGAAGAATCTGTACAATGAAATATTATATTTAGTTCAATGCAATTGAAGAAAATAAAGATTTTAAAACAATATGAGAACACTAGAATTTTATAGGCAGTATTACAAAAGGGGTCCTTCAATTATGTGTCACATTGTGTATGCATGTCTCATTATCTTTTTAAAGTAACATAAAGCATATAATAACTTGGAAGGTATGATAGAGAATATTTTCGTCGTAAATACACAGTAAATATGCAGTTAGAGGGCAAAAACAATAACATGGAACTAACAACCCTGACCAACAGTTACTTTTTAAAGTATGTTTTACGATTTATTTTAACCCCATAACAAACTTTTGACGGCAGCAAGGACATCTATGTTTACTTTTTCAAAAATCACACAGCAGTAAGCCGGCAGAAATTTTAAAGTTTCCTGGTGAGTTTTATTTTGGTTGATATGTTATTTTTCGATCGTGAAACCTGGTTTCCCATCTTGGCTGTAATTATTACAAGGATTAAAACGAAGCAGGCGACTGTCAACCGGTTGGCCCCCGTTCACTAGCTAGATACATGTGTTAGCGGTCATATCTACGCAGAACCTACAGACATGTGATGTGGTTTTGTTAATAATCGAGTCGGATTGCACTGTTTGTTTTAACATGTTGAATTCTCGTACGATAAAATCAATAAGGCTACTGTCTGTACTTGGATTTTTTGGTAAAAAATAGATACGATTTTTGTAGATTAACCTCCAAGAATGTGACCGGCCTACTGTTTATAGGAAGCGGTATAATACGATGATATGATAAAGGTTTAACTCGATGAGTTTTGTCATTATTGTAATGACATGTACATACCTTGTCCGGGGTTAAGTGGAGCACATATCTGACTTATAGAACAGTTCACTTCTGGGCACAGGCGTTCCTGAGAATCAGACGGTGCCATTATGTAGTTGTTGTGTTGCTGTGGTTAGTTTCGGAACAAGTAAGAGAGTTTGAATGACAGAAGTGGGTTTAACAGTACTTATATACCACAGTTTCGTCTCCCTTTCTTCTCCATTTCACTGAGTTTTCTCAACTCGCTGTCGGACAGAGGCAAGCCAGCTTGGGTGTGTATAATTTCTCATTCTCTAATTGGAGGACATTGGCACTCTGACT
Source organism: Mopalia vespertina (assembly GCA_030265115.1). Lineage (NCBI taxonomy): Eukaryota > Metazoa > Mollusca > Polyplacophora > Chitonida > Mopaliidae > Mopalia > Mopalia vespertina. Next base: position 7,447 of record JAQQZZ010099472.1, on the reverse strand, counting down.
GTGAGAACATCGTCTCGCGCAAGGATTAGGATTAGCAGCAGGCGTCGGCCAATAACAGAGTACCATTTGTACCACGTGACCGGGATTGATCCGCAGGAACTAATCTTCACACGACTAGATGATCTCTTGAGCACGTGCATTCAAAAAGAAGCTACGGGTGATACACAGGAAATTATACAACAAAGAATATCCCGCTGCTTTTAACAGCTACTCTAATTAGGTATGATACAGAACTGAAAATAGAAGCTGTGAGGTCCGGAGATTATGCTGATCTGATAATCCTTCCGTCTTACAGATATCAAGAGACACTTACTAGAGAAGAAAGAAACAATTAGGGTGTAATAGCTTTTTATTTGGTAGACTCTTCAATGTGATTTGAGTTAAATACCACGCCAACATTGACTAATTGTGTAATTTGCTATCCGTCTAGAAAACTGCTAATACGCTTGGCTGTGAACAACGTATTTTGAACCTGTCTGAATTAAATCTCAAATCTCAAGTTTTTACGCGATCGGTCAATCAATGCTTTTTTTTTCATTTCTTGGCACATTTATTTTAAAAATACTCGATCAAGTCAAATTCCCGTTACTGAAAAGAGAAAGATATATTACTTCCGTGGATTTAATTCACATAAATTATTTTACAGATATAAAATGTTTGACAATATGCAGTAAAACGTTTCCACAATTTGCCTTTGAGCTACCTTATAAAACAGAGGCGGTTAGTATATAGACACAACTGTGATTTGTCTTGCAATGCGATTAAAAACAGAATAAACTCTTAGTAACTACCACAAATACTATTTTATTTGTTTTGGTGGTTAAACTAAAGTACAGTATGTATTTTCAGCAATTGGCAATAATGTTGCAGTAGTTATAGCTATTGTTTTATTAGACACCTTTCTCGAATGTGGGGAAACTTTATTTTCACATTTGAGTAGATTGTTTTTTTTTTACTTGTAAAATTATTTTCTGTGACAAAAATAAATTCAGATATAATATTATCTTGGACGTCATTCGTATACGTCTATTAACAAATATATAGTTATGATCGTGATGTGATCAGAATTCTATTCTGTATTGATTTCTTTATTCGCCTTGACCAATCACACTGCATGGTATAGAGGTCATTCATTTGATAAATTATATGTGGAAAAAGCAATCACACTGGCACAGGGATGTAGATTGATCAAAATCGATGAATCATCTTATGTTCTAGATAAACTCCCAGAGACAAATTTCTAATAAACCTTAATCTCGAGATGTGTTATGGGTAACCTGCATACATCTCGAGAGAAGGTAATGACCATTACTACGGTGTATTAAGTATTGTTCAATGTGTTAACAAGATATTCGGCATGGGTAAGGAATAAATCAGCCTACAAATTGGTATTTTAGATGAATTATACATATGACGGGTAGCAACGCTTAACAAACTTACATGTAGTTATAAATTTACAAAATTATAAAATAAGCTATACTAGCTGTTTTTCCAAAGAACTGTTATATGATTTTAAAACATGTTTAACAAATACTTCTAATTTAAGTAATAAATGTTGTGAGGGATTATTAAATACAATACAATTATACAATTTCAAAATACATTTGGGGAAAATAATATTATCTCGGTATATATCTAAGTCGTTAATGATCCAATCGACTACAAACAGATAAAATATGAAACTTATCACAAGTATATAATCTTCATTAATAATACACAGAAACGATTTCTCACTCAAAAATCTAGCGTCAGGCTAATACAAGATAGGTCATTATAACGCCGTTGTGCATGGTGGCAATACTGATGACAAGTTTGGAATCTGACTAAAAAGAAGCAGGACAAAATATTCCAATAATGTAATAATATTTTGTTTTCTTCTCCGGTGGCAAAATTAATTCTTTGTTGTTTGATTGGGGTTTAACGTCGTACTCAAATGTATATCACTTATATGACAACGGATTGTCCAGTCCAATTACGATGAAAAAACGGGAGGCAACCTTGTAAAAACCACCCCCGCGATCACCGGAGCAGCATCATGTGACTCACTCATATACCTGATGGTTGGCAAAATTAAAGATCTATGTATATTTTAAATAGTTGACAAAATTGAAATAATCAGCTCGCCCCTATTAGCTATGATACAGAACTGAAAATAGAAGCTGTGAGGTCCGGAGATTATGCTGATCTGATAATCCTTCCGTCTTACAGATATCAAGAGACACTTACTAGAGAAGAAAGAAACAATTAGGGTGTAATAGCTTTTTATTTGGTAGACTCTTCAATGTGATTTGAGTTAAATACCACGCCAACATTGACTAATTGTGTAATTTGCTATCCGTCTAGAAAACTGCTAATACGCTTGGCTGTGAACAACGTATTTTGAACCTGTCTGAATTAAATCTCAAGGAGGGTTGTTTCAAAGTTTTTACGCGATCGGTCAATTAAATGTTTTTTTTTCTTCATTTCTTGGCACATTTATTTTAAAAATACTTCATCATTTCCAAATTCCCGTGACTGAAAAGACCATTTGCCTTGTTATCTGTTTCAATGGAGAGCAATTTGCCAAACCCCAAACAGCTAGCCCGGGAGACAAGCCCTATTAAAAAGCTTGTTTTCGCCCAACAGTTTCAATGATTTGTCAGTAAAGTGTGTCATTGATCTTCTGGGTAAGCCCGTCCTTCCGACTCTCATTTAAACTGAAATCTCAAGTTTTCTCTCCAGCCGAGTTTATCGAATGAGTCTCTCTCTTTTTTTCAAACCATACTGGGGGAAATAAATCAGCCCGTATTGCTATTAAATATTGGTTTGAAACTTTTGTTTCGTGCGACAGAATGTTTGATAAAATTGCTTATAGTTTATTACAAGATGATTATATATAGATATACCAATTTATAAGAGAGCAGAATATTGGTTTGAATTACGTTATAAAGGCTCAGTTAGCTGGCGAGGACCATTTTGTCTTTTCTCTAAAGTGAAACATATACTTGACCACTCTTGTTGTGAAAGACCCTTGAGTACGACGTTAAACCCCAATCAAACAAACACAAACCCATAAAATAATTGTTATTTTTGATCCAAAGTTCTACTGATTTACATGTTTTTACTGTAATATAGTGTATGTGTTAATGAAGGCGATCTGTCTCCTCACACATCTATATATGACACCGGGAGCAGTGATCAACAGTGATGAGCCCACAGTAACGATAATCTCGCGAGGTTATTTTTTGTGTGTTCATTTCGAATTATATAGTATATTGTCTCCGACTCAAAATCTGGACTATACGCTTTTAGGGCGATACATTGTAAATAACCTTGTCGTGTTAATAGCTGCACAATGAAATACTTCATGGGTGGTGTAATTATATATTTAAGCTCAGACCTGTTTAGGTCTAAGCGTACCTATCAAGCTAGTTATCTACTCTAGCATTATGGATGCTTAAGGACATATTAATGTCAGTCAAATCACGGGCGTTTATCCAAGCTGGGCTTCACAGTTTGTGATGTTGGCGGACACAGCAAAGCCGACCGTTCGCGCTTGTTTGTCTTTTTGGTGTTGGTAATCATCATTCTCTTTTAATTAAAAGGCGGTCTGTTAATAATATACGGGAGATTGATTTAATTAACCCAGACCAATCGATTTCTCGCGAGAATTTCAAAGTGGACGAAGCTTCATAGAATTCTTTAAAACGACAAGAAAAAATTACTGTATGCTTTCATTGATCTGAAGAAAACCTTCGACAACGTATGGATTTTTTGGATGCAGGTGAAATAACTAAAAGAGGGAATAAATGAAAACGTTCTCAATATAGTTAGAGATGGACCTTCAACATGGCGTGACGTCATCTAATAGAGGATTAAAGTTAATAGCGCTTCGAGCAACCGGCCCTTGAAGGCTACTTCTTTTTGCTAATACAATACATGACTTATGCTTGGATGCATTCTATCTACCACTCCCAGTAAAACATTCATAATGCAATTTAGAACATTAAACCACAGATGTCTTGTAGAAACTGGGAGATGGAATAATACGTCTAGACATAAACGACTCTGCCATCTGTCTGACTTTACTATACCATAATATTAACGAAAATACTCATAATATTAACTTTATTATTTATTCGAAGGCACTTTTTTCGCGTCACTCAGAGAAAGGTACTTAAATAATCACGTCCAATACGGAGATATGGAAAGAACTTTTTCGACCTTTTACACCCAGAAATGTTGGTCTAACATCACAACTCGTGGGATTATTCTTCTTGGCGAGGTGACGCTTATTACAAAATTAAAGTTGCGCCAATTCAACTCTAAACAAGAGGAAATTGGACAATATTGTTTGTTCGAGTATTGCGCATCTTTCGACGCGGTCCGAATACTAAGGATGACGTCATGGTTTCAAGATGTCTCCCATTTGTTCATCACTCGGACATCCTCGAACTTGCTGCGCGCATCATCATCGACGTCACACGTTCGTCGCCAAATTGATTTGCATTTTTTCTGATCAACAGATACCCATAGTCCAGGCCGTGTATAGATATCGCAGTTTTCATCTGCTTTGATATCAGGACATGTATTCAAAAATGAAATTTGCCATGTTTATGTGTGTAAATAACGTATGTATACGGCAGTAAATAAGCTTCCGCGCGGTTCGAATCCCGTTGGAGGCAAGTACATTTTTCTCTCTTCATTTATTCAAAATATATATATATCACGGCCGAAAGTAGCGATGATTTCAAAGTAACGAAAATCTCAAGGCGTTTAATTAACTGGTGTGTTTTAGGTCATAAAACAAACATCACACTATATTCCGGCACATTTTGAAGCATCGAGTACAATCTTACTTTTAAACGCTTTATATCGAATATTGTCTCCGACGCCAATCTCTATTATACGCTCATAGGGCGATCTATGGTAATTAACCATGCCGTATTAATAACCAAACAACGAAATATTTCCTGAGTGGTGTAATTATCTATTTAAGCTCAGATCTGTTCACGCCTGACTATCAAGCTGTTTGTCTACACTACCATGATTACTGCTTAAGACCATGTTCTCTCTCAACCACCGGGGACATATCCAACCTGGGCTTCACAGTTTGTGATGTTGGCGGACACAGCAAAGCCGATTGTTGGCGATTGCTTGTCTTTTTCCTTTCGGTAGTCAATACTGCGTTTTTTTAAATTATAATTTAAAGGTTTTGACTCTACGCAGAGATATATAAGATATTATGCACAATGGCACTTTGTCGTTCAGTTTGTGTTAATAATTTATTTTAAATTAAAACGATCTTAATGACTTTGCGAGGCATTATTAAATCACGTTGAAGTAAGTTGAACGAAGAACGAATACTAGCCATACCTTGAAGCATACTATAATATTTAATAATTGTTGTCATTCGCCGGTAGGAGAGCGACAGGTCACAAAAAGCCTTACTCCTGTGAACAATATTTTGTTAACAGTTTAGGCTAAAGGCTTTCGACTTTAAAAATGTTCAACAGGAAAATTAATATGAAGACATACAATTAATCACTGTGAATATTCTCTACGATTTTAGCCTATAATCGTTACTCAACTCGACTGATAAAAGTAGAAATGCCAGGTTTTCTTAGATCCAGTTTTAAACGCCAGATGAAATAATTAACCTTGGATTACCCCCCTCCCCCCCTCTCCCATTTTACATTGTCACATTCCATATCGGAACATCCCTCGGCCATTTCCATTCCGTAAATAAACTCGGGTGAAGAGCGGGCCATTTCGAATGGCCATCAGGGGAGGTGACTTGCATGGATTTACTTCCATCATATGACAGTAATCCAAAGCGGAGGGATGTGTTTGTTCGTCATCGGACTCATCGCAGCTACATTATAATTAAATTACTCGCGGAGGACAACATTTGTGTTATTTTCAACAGGTCATACAGAAGAAAGGAACAGCGTTTTGTTCAAATGTGATTTTAATGGAAAAACGAGTTTCTCTTGTGTGTTGTTTTTGCCACACCATGGTTCATTTCCACGCATACGCGCACAATACTCGGTGGCTAACATTGCATGTATTCATGAAGCATTAGTGCGTCCATTCACCTCCAAGATATCTGTACGGGTACGGAAAGAGTGGAGTGAGGTTCCGAGATGTCTCACATGCTTACCTCATAGCGGGATTATATGGTTATGACTTGCAATCTCTGGTCGCCGCAATCGTGTGATTCACGAGAACTAGGTAAATTATTATACCGCTCTATTCAAACGTTTTCACATAGTCTAGATTTGTAAGTGCGGAATTTAGGGACGTAAGCCTATCATGTGTATTTTTTTGCAACTGGTTATAAAACGTCGTGGGTGATGATTAATTGACAACTTCACTATTCAATCAGAATTTTTAAAATTGAATAAAACAGTTTGCGTGGCTGTCAGCACTAAACGGATTAATTCACGTCATTTGTTAATTGGTCGACGAGAAGGTGACAGTTTGTTCTATGACCATTGTTACCTATATCATTCCATTTTTATGTTCCACATACTTGTTCACAATATTTCGTTGATCTCACCGGATCAATTGACAGTGTATATTACGTTTTTTTAAAAATCAATATAGCTTCATTCGCTTAATCTTCGGTGGTTTATTCTAATACATTTTTCCTTTGAATGAAACAAATACGGTGAATCAGAATTAAACTCCAATGTCTTCCAAAAGTAAGTGTCGTTTGAACCAAACGGTTCTCGCGGTAATACCGTCTGGTGACAGATCAAAGTTTAACACGAATAGCGTCTAGTTCCAGGGATACTATCCGTTAAAATGCACTGAATGTAATGGCGGAATAATTAAAGGCTTTATATGATTCAGCTGAAATATAAATGTGCGTAATGTTTTGAAAGAGTTCATCTAGTATCGTGAAATCATAGATTTGTAAATATTAACATGTGTTAAGCCTGCCGCAAACGAGCGATTCTCCGTCTGCGAATAAAAATCGCAAGGAAATCGCTCTGTGTGCGGCAGGCTTGCGACGCGACTAATCTTCTCGTGTGCGGCAAACATGCGACAGAAAAACGCAGTCAGAAGTTGCACATCCAATCAGTAACCGAGATAGGTTCACATGATTTTAATTAAAAAAATTGACAAATAAATAATAAACTAGAACTGTCGCCTGTGTCTATAATGTTCAAGATCAAAGCTAAAATGTCTATGCAATTTTCAATGAAAGTCTTGTTAAAAAAAAATCATGCAAAGTGTTAGTCACGTGATATAAATGTCGGCTGACTTTGAAAGAACTCGGAATCGCTCGTGTGCGGCAGGCTTTAGTTTAAACAATATTTTTCTCCAGAAATATGGAAATCAGGATTGACGAATAGATTATAGAGCCAATATTAGCGACTGCATAGCTATGCTACATGAAGCTTCCTAACCACTAGAAATAACCGAACGATACCATGATTCGGAACTTTATCTTCGAATA
>JAQQZZ010099461.1:0-16625 GCA_030265115.1 Mopalia vespertina | reverse complement strand
AAGACACAATGACTAGACATTTAAACATGTTATCACATCTCGAAATTATGCAACCAGTAGTTCAAACAAAGGCAAATTACTTAAAACATGCTTCAGTATTATAGCTTACGACAATGTTAAGATGTAACATGCCGTAGCTTGTCAAATTTTCCCAGATGATTTTGATGGCTTTAAAACAGATTGCGGTGTTCTTTAAAAAGCAAAAGCCAAATAACACAAACAGAAAACGAATGCAAGACAAAATAACGACGGCTGTAAAATTAAGCTGTAAACATTCCGGTTAATCAAAGGGGCTTACCATATTTATTGATATCATTGCATAGCTTTTACAGGAAACAAGTTGGGTGTGGGCGAAATTGTGGATTTGTTTGGAGTGTCCTAAGTTTCAATCTATCCAAAACGTAAAGTTTAGGGAAAAACACTGTTGTCAAAGTTTGTCACACGAAATGTTGTGTTAAAAGTTATTGCACTATATATTTCAGTATTTTGAATTGCCAGCTATTTCATGTAAATCGAAACCAAGTGTTACTGCGCTGATGCAAAACCACATTTTCTTGTGTTTGGGTGGTGTATTTTGTGTAGGGAACGATCTTGCAGCAAACAAACCTGTATCGGATTCACCATCACTATGCCATCACTTTAGTTCAGATGTGCGCGTAACAAATGCAGTCAGTAACTAATACTTCGTCAAAACAAAAGGCTGCCACTGTATTAATGTGTACAAAATACGAAAACTAAAGCATAATTGTATCCATTGATACTATAAAAATAACCCCTCTTATTCAAATCATCAAAATAGCTCCAGTCTTTTGTTTGTGGCTTATATTATGATCTAACGCAAACACTAGTCAAATAGTGAGGTCAAGCCTACTGGGATTGATGAAAGGTCACCGTCCCAGCTGACCAGTAGAAACCCAGCTTACATGAGGCTATTGTAAACACCGAATCAAGCTGAGACAAGCTAGACCAGCATAGGTAATGTAATTTACTGCACGTTGTGATGTATCAATATACTGTTGATTTGATTGTTTGTTCGATTGGGGTTTAACGTCGTACTCAAGGGTATTTCATTTATATGACAACGGATTGTCCACTTCACACTGAACCTTGTGTCATTACGGTGGAAAACCGGGAGGGAACCTCGTAAAAACCACCCCAGCGATTACCGGAGACACATCGTGTGACTCACTCATATACCTGATGGTCGACTGATGGACTCAATCCCGTGAACGGTAAATTGGAGTAGGATTAGTAAGCGTACACGCTACCACTAAGCCAAGTCCGCGGGCCACAGACCTTGTTGAATATCGAAAAAAATAAGTTACCTCTAAACACTGGTTCGTTTGCAAAATAGAATCGGCATTTACAAACCTGGTTTGGGAAGCGGCTCTGTGGTTGGTCAATTTTGTAAACCAATCGACACCATTCGGTATGCGTTTGAGTTAGATCATAATATTAGCGACAAACAAAAGACGGGGAGCTATTTTGATATGATATTAATTAAATTTAAAATAACCCGTTTCCATAATTGGGTCAAACTTATATAGTTAAGCTACGCTGTACGGCTCCCTAACGTGGTTCATAACTAATTTCGAACTGATCGATATTTGATCTAGTATTGAGAACAGGTCAACTCTCATATGGGTCAATGTTTTACAAGAAATCGACAATTAGGCAGGATATGCGTTTATTAAATATCCAAAATGATTCCACACAAGCGCCTTGCAGAGCCGCAATCTCTTTTTCATTTTATTCAATCAGTGAAAAATATCATGCATTTACGCATAGGTCAATTTCACAGAAAAATGCTTAATATTTTGCAAGATGTCTAGTCATTCAATGCCCGAATCAAACTTTAATAGAGTTTGTCTTATACCCTGGCTTCAAAATAATATATATAATACCGACACATATTTCATGAACACCAATCATAACCACGCCCTAATCATTTTTATCTAATAAATGATACCAGTCATTTTCTACTGGGGCCAGTTGTCCTAAGCTCTAATAAATTCAATCAGCTATCAGATGACGTCATGTCATTTTGAAGGTCTGTCTCTAATCCACTTTTAGGCATTTAGTCTGGTGTTAGCAGTCTGTCGAGCATCTGACAGATTTTTAAAAATTATTTCCAATGTAAAGATACTTTTGGCTATATACATGTTTCATAAATACAGATAAATAAATAAATAAATCAATAGATAATGATTAATGATTAATATGCCATGCTGTCAGCTCGTTTTTAAGATTTGCTTTTGTATTCATTATGTGTTTGAAAGCTATACGCGGTTTTCTGATTTAGATATTTTGAAAGAAATAAACTGCCCGCTTACAGGACTGGATCGTGGGACGACTTTCACATTATGTCGTAAAATCTCATACAATCTATTAACGACTATATTTTCGCATGACGAAATTTTATTGTATCATAGTTTAATGTCGCACGATATTTTTGTAAGTGGACCCGTACCGAAGATTTTCGTCTAACTTAAATTATTTCTCTCATTTGGAGATTTGCCAATCCGGTAGAAAACACAAACCACTATATTGTTAAATGGCAACAGACAATGGATGGAGAACAGTTAAACGTATTTAGTTCTGAGACTAAGAGCAATCTTTGTCAAACTAGCTGGGGCTTCTGGTTGGGCATAAGTCATAAATGAGCAACAATGATTGCTAGTTATTTCACAAATAAGCACAAATCATCACAAATTATACGAAATACAGAAGCAAAATACGAACATAGCTTGCACGGATTCGAAAGAACGTACAAAGATCAAATAGACCTAAACTTAAAATGACTCGCTATTCTGTAAGCTATATCCACAGCGATCCAATAGGGTTTATGAGATTCCACTATCGCACAAACAGAAGGAGTTCATTTGTTTATTTGCTGTTTGATTTGGTGTATAGCGTCGTACTGAAGGGTATGTCACTTATAAACGACGGGTTGCCCACTTCCCATTGTGTCTTACTTAAATACGGTGCAAAATCAAGAGGAAACCTAGTATAAACCACCACCGCGACTTCCTAAAACACATCGTGTGACTCCCTCATAAACAAGCATGTCCGTCACGTGATATTAGGCATCGCACCTATTTTAGGATGACAAATGTAACTAATGACAGCTACTGCTGTTGTGTCAGTTTCAGTCAAAAGTTTTGATCGATTGAGGGTTTTTTTAACGCCATAGGACTATTTAATGTTATATCACTCATTTGAATGCGTCAATAAAACCATCTCGACGTTACTGTCAACAAACAATGAAATGCGAAAACAAGCAAAAGATGCAACACAAAGACATCCAAATCTGATTCGTCCGTATCATGTCTTTAAGCCCTGTGTGTATCAGCACAACAAAAACCGGTTGACGGCTTAAAGTTCGCATATTGATAAAAGTTTGATTGTATGATTGCGGATTAATGCTGTATGTAACGTTATTTCGCTCACCTGACGGCGTCACTTCTCAGTGGGTGAGGGAAACCACCCTCGTCACTCGTGGCAACAAACAAAGACGAGGCAAGACCAAAAACAGGGCAATCGTAAGACGCAATAAAAGGACACCACAAATAAATCGGCTTTATTTTACCCCTAAGCTCCTAGAGCACCAGAGTAAAAGAAGCTGCTCCCTCACAACCTTCTATTATTGATTGAAGAATGCGGATATCAATTTACCGGAAATTCGGCTAATGATCCCTTTCAAAACCATATGAAATCATAATCAAGCAGACAGCGTGTTGGAACCACCAGACACAACCGGCAGGTGGATATCAGAGTCTGTAAGAGATGTTAGAACCGAACAAAGACGTCTGGTAATGAGGACTGTTCTGACACAACCTAGATAGGATTCACATACAAACCTTCACACATGTAACATATAGTAAAAATAAGCTTTACAATAATATTAAAACCATCTCACCAACATTCTTTTCCATTCTAGTATATGGCAGATAGACAGCTTTGGAACTTATCGTGAAAAATAATTCAAAGTTTTAATAAAAATACAATATGAATTTGATTATTCTTCATTCTTTTCAATTTCATTATATCACATGTAATGCAACGAGGCAGTTTTGGGACTTCATAGGATTTATAATTCAAATGAAATATGTATTTTATTACTCTACCATATTATACTAACTGCTATTTCACTTATATTCGGTTTTCAAATTATTTTGATCGTATGGCTAACAACGCCATAAATTTTGTCTATTAGAGTTGCTTTTGATTCGATGGTACACTTTAAAAACGTTCGGCCCATCGATAATGTCTTCTTGATTCTTGTTCGTATGATTTAAGTTGTGTGCTCTTATTAATTTTAATCAGAAGACATAAATAACTAGGCCAGTCTTTCGATGAAATAGTATAAAGCCAAGCGGAATAATTGGGTGGTATTGGTTCTGTTTGTTTTACATCGTAATTAGAGGTAATTGCCCTGCGTAGATCTTTCTCCAAATTTTTGTTGTTTCCATTTTTGAATTTCTGGCAAAAAAGTTCACAGTTTAACACAGATTTTTGTTGGTCAATTTGACTGCTCTGTGATCTTATTTGTATTAATTTAGACATCATTACGATTATTCCCTTTTACCGAACAGAAGGCCGAATCACTCTGGTTTGATCAAATAACCACATATCCGGCCTTGACTGTTCTTACTTCACCGGGCTGCTTAAACACATCGTGGGAAGGAATTTGGCTTGGCAAATACGGCTAGACTAAGACAACGGCATTGATTGGCGGATATCTGGTGTTCGAGAAATGCGGTAGACAGTTGAAGGTCAATTGAAGACTTTGATAGCTGCATCAGATGTTTGTTTAAGGTTCAATAAGCGCAAAAATGAGTTGTTGGCCTCTTAATTATGGATTGGAGAATTTAGACCTGTTGTCAAGAGGACACTTCCTTCATTCAAAGGTGCCAGGATGTTTTGATAAAATTGGTATAAGTGATGCATTAATTTGTTTGTTTGCTTGGGGTTTACCGCGTACCATTTCCTTTAAGGTCATTTCTTAACTACACTGACCACCAACACAATCAAAACCGGACAAAGGCAGGACAATCACCAAACCAAATACAAAGACATAGCAGACAGATCAGCTTCACGATATCCCTTAGCTCTGAGAGCACCAGGGCAACAGGAAGCTCCCTCCCAACACCCCACGTGATTCATTTATACTAACCTTCCAGCCCTAGTATTGGAGTTTGGATCACTGCTTTGTGATCGTTTAAACATGTTTTTCGACAATTCTTGCGTTTTTGATTGATTTTATGCAGCAGTTAAGGTCAACTCTCTGACACGAAACTTGACCTCATCTACACACTGACAAAATACAAGATAAAGATGCAGTTATAACGTGAATTGTTATATGCAAGTGTTTAGTTGAAACATTAATGTTCCTCCACAGTTGACAGCATAAATTTACTTCAATTACAAGGTTTATTGCCAGGTGGCAAGAAAAGTTCGGATGCCTAAAAATAGAGTGCAATATAGGCTGTATGACATGTTATGTGATCTGAAAGAATTTACTATAGGTTATATGTTCCCCGCTATTGAGCAATTGTCCACTCATGCATATGACAACACCCAAAAGCTACAAAATACTTTGTAAAATATTGCGAATTACTACGTTGTGGCAGAGCTTCTATGATGTATCCGGGAGTCAAGGGCATTTAATTGATTGCTTTTGTTTAAAAGGTATTTCACTTGCACCATGCGTGTTACTGTGAAGTAGAGGTCAGTTGCCCTGGTGCTCTCATAGCTAAGGAGAAAGCATAGAAAACCGATGTGTTTTTTTGATGTCTGTAGTGCGCCTTGTGATTTGCACCGTGTTGTCTTACGCCCTGCTTATGTCAAACTACGATGCGTTAGAACTAACGGCAACTTACCGCAACTGAGCATGTATATCACAAAACACCTCGCACGTCAGAGACTAGACGCAACTCACTGGAACTAGTTGGCAACAGTCGTGCGAGCGCATGTCACTTGCGATTACTTGGAGCTACTTGCGATCAGTTGCAACTGGACGTAGAAAGTAGAACATGCGCGACTATCTGGAACTGGACGGCAACTAGTTGTCGGTAGACGCAACAGAGAAGCAGCTGCGCTTATGTCACATTCAAAGCTACGACTGATTAGTTGCCGTCGATCGTCAACTGGTCCACTGGAACTGATCAGAACTAGTTCGCACTCGACGTAAGCTAGGCTTAAGAGGGTGATTTCTGTTACCCATGAGACTGGCAATGCATCATACACGTGATATAAGAGAAATACCCATCGTAGCATTACACATGTAAGTACGGCGTAAATCAACAATCAAACTCAACAAAGACCTGCGTGATCACTAGCTGTATAGTTCACAGCAGATGTCTCACTTGAACATGATTATCACCGATTTCGACAAACCAAAGACATTGTCTGGGAATAAAGACGGTTTGTCACCCTAGTAGAGAATATATTGCCTATGTTGTCATGGAAATGAAGCCGTAGCCACGCCATCGATCCGACAGATGAACAAGATTGACATTTGCATGACATAAATCATAAATCCCTGTTGTTATTATACGGACTTTATCTTCAGAGAAAGGATAAATATGATACTGCATTGATATTTGTGATCACCGAAGTCGCTATCCTAGCCGACTATGACCATAACTTGCTGACTAACGAAATCCATTCAAAGCCATCCCTTTATTTAATAGAGACCTTCTCAAGAGTAATTCACTTATATGACGACGGATTGTCCACTACTTAATCCGTCTTACTTGAATGTACTGGAGAACTCGATCCCGTTGCCGGCACATCTAAGGAGGATGGGCGATACACACAGTTACCGAATGATGTTTATTAGATGCCATCGATATACAGTCAATACTTTATGACAAAATTTGTGATATTAGCTTAGTGTTATATACATTTGGATATTCTATTAAAAGTGATGAAGCCACAGATATTTCAAATATATTCGTCTGTGCTTAAAGGCACGTCTTTGTTAAAAGATAGCAGATTACAGCCTTTATAAAGCTTTGAATTCAGAATGGTGATGAAAAATACTTGGCAGCCAAAGAGCTCGCCTATTCCACCACTGAAAGGGAATGCATTCCTTTTGCTTTTAAGGAACCAATGCAAAATTAACTAATACGTATGTATAAAGCTGGTAATTAATATGTGTATAATGAACCGAATTGATTGTATTCTTCTCGTTCCATGCTATGTGCTATTTACCCAAAATTTCAGAATAATCTGAGCTTTTAATGTGGAGTTATGGTGTTTAACGCAAATATACTTGAAAAGCTCGTCAAAGTAGTTAATATGCATGTAAGGAACTGAACAGATAATATCACTCCACTCTCATCTTGTGGGACATTTGCCAAAATTTTTAGGACAATCAGGCTAATCAATTTGAGCATACGGTACTCCACAAATTTTAACTCCAATTTACTTGAAAAGCTTGTTAGAGTAATTAATATGTGTGTAATGAGCTGAACAGATAATATCCCTCTCCTGTCATGTTCTGTGACATTTACGCAAAATTTAAGGACAATCGGGCTATTCAATTTGGACATACAGTGCTTAACACAAATTGGACACCAGTTCCTCTAAAATGATATCACTTAATTAACATAATCAATATGCACAGAATTTCATATAATTTTAATAAGCTGTTCTTTTCCGGTCAGACTTACTGTGTGTAAAATTTCAGAGAAATTCCCTCAGTATATTTTTTTACAGAAACCCTTACATAGCTGACGCCAACGGAAATTAATAAATATGTCTGTATAAAGCTCGTGAGAGTAATTCATATAGTAAACCGAGCTGATAATATCACTTTCGTTCCATGTTATATGTGATATTTATCCAAAATTTCAGAATAATCTTACCTTTTAATGTGGAGTTAGGGTATTTAACGCATTCTTTTTTACGCATTCTTTTTTAAAGTTCGATAAAGTAATTAATATGCATGTAATGAGCTGAACAGACAATAACCCTCTCATCCCATGTTGTATGACATTTGCACAAAATTGAAAGACATCGGGCTATTCAATTTGGACATACAGTGCTTAGCCATTTTCTCTAAAACATTATTACTTAATTAGCATAATTTATATGCACAGAATTCCATATAATTTGAATAATCTATTCTTTCCAGTCAGGCCAACTGTGTGTAAAATTTCAGAGAAATTCCCTGGGTATATTCAATTACAGAAGCCTTTTCATGCCAGACGCCGATCACCTTACTTCCAACAGACGAGCTAAAAATCTGATAGAAATATTGAGCTGCGGGTTATCGTAAACATCAGGGTATATTTGTCGAGTATATTAAGTGATATACAGTGGCCTAAGGAAAGTGTTTAATAATCACACACACAAACCACCTCCTAACACCTGTTCCATCAATTCCGGCCATAAATTTCCCTCGACCCAAATATTTAAGGAGGGCAAGTATAGATACATCAATCCAACTAATGTAATGATTAGTTCAGGTCGATACGCGAGTCCGATATCACAGTCAACCATATGAACACGTGATGAAAGTAAGCCAATGAGTGGTCAGAAAATAGGATATACTCATCAAGGGTATTTCGTGTATATGACGACGGATTGTTCACTTCAAATTGTTTCTTATTTGAAAAATAAAATTGGCTCTCGGTTGAGCGTTCCGTTTATTAAACAGGCACCTGAGCACCTACTGGGATATTTGTTGATACTTGCAAGGATACAATACCAACATTAGCAGTTCACAGACAATACTATAGTTTTTAATATTCCAATTAGTGCAAATAAGTTATATTTTTTTAAAACTATGGTGGAGATACCGGATTAAGCGCAACTTTGTTCATCTGGCTATTTAACAGAAATATATATTACATTCAAATCTACATTTGATAACAAGCCTAAATTGATTTGCTGAATATTAGAGCGTAATATAAGATCTGTTTGTACAAAATGTCTGTGGCCGCGAGTTTTACATACGAACCCGTGAGTGGTACACGAAGTAGGCGCAGTAGGCAGACACACTTACCACAAACTCACGGTAGCCGGCATATAATTTATGTGCAGCAGTAACTGATACGTAAGATGTTATCGCAGTGCCATGAAAAAATATATATGAATAACTTGATGCTTTTTGCTAGAGCATTTATTGGTCTGGCTGTCGTGTCAAGCTGTTCAGTCAGTACATAGATTGCTTTTCAATCAATTCTCCACACAGACAAGTTGAACCTCTTGGGCATCCACTACAGTCATTCTGTCATAGTTCGTACGGATGAAGTTGTAAAGTACGGCAGCAAACATATAAAAATGTCTATATGGCTGTACCGTCTCCCATTGCAAACGTTAAACCACGGTACAATGGACCATAGTTAAGACTTAATATCAAGAAAATATATATGTTTTGCAGCTTTTCGCATTGAATCAAAGCCAGAGATCTCCAGTCTTCATCTTTTCCACAGATAATTTCGTTTTGTCAGTTGGATTAAACAGTGTAAATGTATGAAATGTGTTTGACTGATTCTTGATGGTCACAATGTTAAGATGTAATAAAGAAAAATTGTCCAGATCCGGCCTTGATGAAGAGATATCAAATGTCAAAAACGTTTGCTCGATAAAGAAAAAAATCATCATTGGAAGCTATTACAGCCATCGAGGCTTATTCTTTACAAAAAATATCCAATTGATTCGTTTCAACAAGAGTGTTTTCTAGAAACGCATTTCTTTTAGGCATTGTATTAAGAAAATTCTAATATGAACTAAGATCTCTTGTATGATTATAACAACTTTTTAAAAGTCAGACTTGGAATGTCTTCATTTTATCAATTGGAAATTAATAATAACCCCCTTCAAATCGCTGTGTGATAAGCTTACGTCTAGTTACCAGTCATCTCTTCACGTAATAAATGGGCTTTTAATAGTTTTATCTGTACCGCTGGGTTTTCAGCACCGTTATGTAAGGCATTTATTCACAGGCGTCATATTAAAATAAATCGATAGTTTTGTCCAATAAAAACAAGACGACTTCATAACGCCTTCGCTACTGGCTTCCAGAAATATTGCTTTGGATCTTGAACATGAAAAGTCAATTTCACTTGGGAAACATTCCTTTTATTCCTAAAGTGTTAATAACTTTCAAAGCTAAAAAAAATACCGAAGAAGCTGGTACATAAAACAGCTGTAACTATTGTCATCTTTATCGATGTGATTACAGTGTGAACATTTCTCTGAGCCCCCGAAACTTTGCCGTCATTAAAAAAAATATATATATAAGTAAGCGTTGATGGTGACACAGTCCGAACGATATATTTGTTTGTTTGTTGTTTTGTTTGTTGGTTGATTGTTTGGGATTTAACGTCGTCCTCAACGATACTTCCCTTGCATGTCGAAGGATTGTCCATTGAACACTGTTCATTGATTAAATACGGTGGAAAAAGCGCGAAAAACCTTGTAAAAATCACAAACGCGATAACCGGATCTACATCGTGTGACTCATTCACATACCTGGTGACGACAGGCAGACTCAAACCCGCGATCGGTATATCGAAGTAGGATCAATAGGACGCACTCCAACCATTAAACCAGGGCTGCGGGCCTCCCAACGATAGATACAGTGTATTTATTAGAGCTTGTACAACCAGGTACATGTACGCGTCAGTTTACGCACAGTCTTTGTCTCAAAAGTACACTTGAATGAAGTGTATTTTCCTGACTTTGCTTCCAATGTGTTAGTATTATTGGGGTTTCACGCAACACTTGAGGTTAATTCAAACACATTATGCAGTGTAAGCCGAATGGCTACAGGGATTCATACCATACAACCACTGTACTAGCATTAGGACAAAGTTATAGACCTGGTTAAAATTAAAATGTATATAAGTTTATAAATAATCAGGTATAAAACATGGTAACATCAGCTATATAGCGTTTGAGTTAAAATTTTAACATAATAACAATAATGTAAGATCAAATATATAAATATAATAAATGTCACCAAAAAAAAAAAAACGTAAAGAAGAAATTTATATTCTCAGCCTGAACATACCTCAACAATCTTGTGCATGAGTTTTATTTGAAAACATACTCGTTTAAAACAATTGGCTGTAAGATGTTAAATCAGGATTAATTACCATGGTTATAAAACATGTCTAGTTCTGATGAGGTTTTGTTTCAGTTCCTTTCATGTTTGCTTCTGTTGAACAAAATGAGAATTTGTTCTTTCCAACTACATGACAATGTATGTCGTACGTGACTTACGCAATATGATTCAAATGGAGACCTTGGCGGGGAAAAAAACCCATATTGGTTGAATAGCCAACAAATGGTAGAACGATTCTAGACATGGTATTTCTATGTAAACAGATTTAATTGCAAGCGTCAGAAAGTCTTTCCTGACTGCAGTAAGATGTAAGGATATCGTGATGAAATCATCGTATTATTACCTAAACCAACACGGATAGTTCGTTTTGCCAGTTAGATTAAATAGTGCAAACCAGAGGAGATGTGTACGATTGGGCCTTCAATGTCGCAATATAAGGATGTAATACAGTAAAACTGCGTAGATTGACCCAAAGTGAAAGGAGCTAAAACTTTAAAATATATATTTTAAAAAAGGTAAGAAGCCGATGAAGACATATTTGTATAAACAACAATAATCCTGTCGTGTGGACGTCAATGATTGGAAAATCGTCAAAGAGGGTCAACAAGTGCCGTGGTTTAGGCCTTGCAACATTTTCATATTTTTTCGTTTCAACATTATGTTTGTCACAGGTCTAATTCGTTGACGAGAATGCTACCATGTGTATTGTTCATGGGGCATTTCCTTGCAGGCTTTTGTTAAATTCTATTATGAAATATTGCTAAATGTGTAACAATGTCATAACTATGTTAACTCAGAATTTGCAATGTCCAGACTGAAAAACTATTTCTATATGGAATAATAGCATGCGTTTATGTCGATTTGCTATACGTCTGTGTATAGTTATCATTATTTGTAAGACGTCTGTCTGTAATAAATGTGTTTTTATTGGATTTATGGACACCGTTGGATTTTCCACGCCGTTATGTAATGCATGTTTGTCTGTCGTCAGATAAAAAAGATAGTTTTATCATATAAAAAGTCAACACTAAAAAGGTCTTAGAAATGCCTTTGCTGCTAGCCTTCATAAATATTTATTTAGATCTTAGACGCGAAGCGTGGCTTTGATTTAAGCACCCTCTCTTTCATTCTTTGAGTGGTAATAATTTGTAACCTGGAATAAATATCCAAGATACTGACTCTTAAAGCTGCTAATAATACTACTCCTGTATTGATTAACGTCTTTATCGATATAAATCGATACAAATACAAGGACCGAATTTACAAATTAATTTGATTCGCACACACATTTATTAATAAACATGTGAGAAAGATATTTTATTCGATCTGTGAATACTATATGCTTAGCAAACACGTACAGTTGAACATTCCATACAATCTGGTACAGAATAATCCACGCCCATTTTTCCCTGTCAAAATGTGTAGTGGAGTGAACCCTACCCTCCTGACTTTGCTTCCGATATCAAGGTGATCAAGAGTGATATTCTATTAGGTTCATTTAGTGCTGATGGCGGTAAACAACTGCAAATGGATCGTTCGTGAGACAAGAAGTTAGGACATGCGATAAGATAGAACTGTATCAATGTAAACTAACCTATTTGGACATTCCCCGTTTCATTTCTGTGAATAATTTACATCGATGATTCGATTCTATAATATCGTTTCGCGCAAAACACGCTCAAGTTTCGTCAGTGACATGAGGCAATGTCAGTCTGGTGGGTTATAAAATTCACTGATGTTTAAAATTCAACAATGACAAATGACAAGACAGCACATGCCACAATAGATCACCTCCCATCGCTACTTAGCTCTGATTGTTCTAGAGTACCAAGAAGCTCCTTCAATCGTACACACTTGAATAGGGAAAGTGTGTTGTGGCACCTAACACAGGCTTAGTCTAGTTCACAGCTATGGCTTGTTTAATCAAGTGAAGTGATTAATCGAAGTTTTTGCTCCAAGTACATTCGTCTAAGATATGATACAGACGAGTTTAGGCAGTTCAGATGAAGACAAAACCGCCTTTTATTTACGCCACTAAAAAAATATCACAAATACGTTTCCATTATAGAAATCCCTGTATCAATGTCAGATAATGGTAATGTTGAAGAATTTGAAGATTCAGATATATGAAGATTGAACTTAGCCGCGAGTATCAGGCAGTTATGTACTTAAGTGAACTGTAAGACCGGGAGCTGCTTCAAAGATTTTTGTGTTGGGTGAAGTTGAAAGGGGATCATATAGTTCACCGTAGGAAAATCATTCTTCCGGGTTCAGAACGTGCTCTTCAAAATGTCCGTTGAAGTATTTTTTTGTTTATAAAACAACTGTCGATCATAGTTAATATTTGGTATAAAGGTGAAGAGAATACACAGTGTATATTTCTGATGTTAATCGTAACCTGGACATCCAGAAGTTCCTGGAAAGCTATAGTTATGTAATAAACCACAGTATCATGTTAACAAGGACATATAAGCTGTCGGACTTTGAGAGCGGTATCAGCCAAACCTATGTACCGTAGTAGTTTAATTACCGCTCTGTTTTATTTCATCATATCAAAACTAAATAAAAACTCATGTGTATAAGTGGATATGTAACAGCTCTTACTGGCAGCCTAAGGAGGAAATGTATGCAACCGCTTCCTCGTGTTATTTCTCATCAAACCTTTCGTGTTGTAGTGTTTTGCTTATAAATCTAACAGATCATCACTATGATTTTATTTTTATGCCGTGCTTAAGAGTATTTCACTTTTTTAAAAGTGGTTTCTCTAACAGTGATATTGACACTAACCCAAACATAAAAGTTGCTGTATTTGGTAAGCTGGAAACGTATTGTTCTTCCTTTGCTATCTGAAGAGACAGTGGTCCTATTGAGATTGCCTAATCACCTGCTTTACTAGTTCTGACTTTGCCAACTTACCATAAAACTATTAAAGGGGGTTTACCTTTTTCGTTATAATTTCGTACCGCTGTGATTATGATGTGACACCCTTATCACATCGAGCGTTATTGCGTTTTCCCCAGAGTCCGTCTATCGACTTTCACGTATACGAGTGAGTTTCACAGTGGCCCCGGCAATTGCGTGTGTAGTTTTAACGGGTTTTTGCCCGGTTTTGTACTTAACTAAGGAACAGCTTGTAATGGACAATCCGTCGACATATCAGTGTAATACTCTCGAGTACGACGTTATACACCATGGGAACTCCAACGTGTGAGTGTACATGGGCACACATCGGCAAGATACCCGGCCAGGGCACTTGCCATCGGAAAGCAGAAGTTAACGTGCGCTGCTTGATTGTTTGTTTGATTTCGGTTTAACGTCGTGCTTAATGAAATATTTCATTTATATGACAACGAATTGCCCATTTAACACTGTTTCTTCAATAAATACAGTGAAAAACAGGGAAAAAGATTGGTAAAACCACTCCCGCGATTCCCAGAGCCACAAAGTGTGACTCACTCATATACCTGATAATTGACAGCCGGACTAAAACCGCGTAAGCGGTACATCGAAGTAGGAGTACTAGGCCAAAACACTAACCACTAAACCACGGCCGCGGGCCTCAATAAACGTTGCAAAATTAACTGAATGTTATTATTGAATTCTTGACAAATCTTGTAAAAGCAACCACAAATATTTGAGCGTGCATGACCTTTGGAATAGCTTTCCCAACAAATTATCAGACGGCCCGCACGTTTTTCATGTCCGATGATTACACACCTCCTATAGTGTTAACGGCAAGTTTACGAGACATCGGGTTCTTATTTTATTCAATCCTGTTTGAATAATTAGTTCTTTCGAACTAGCATAACTTCTCTTGCAAAATTCTTCCGGCAGCCAATGGTTAAGATAATAGCAAAAGATAAGTTATTCTTCCTGCAACAGACTGAAACCATCTTCCTTCGCACGCTACATTTCTGTCTTAACATGACTGTTGCCACAACCAAACAGAAATATGTTGTTTCCATATGTCAAGTCTAAATTCGACTTACATAAACAAACGCTTGCTCAATAGGTAAAATCATCAATAATAGCTATTTGAGCCGTCGAGGCTTAGTCTTTGCAAAACTATCCAACTGATTCGTTTCAACAAGATTGTTGATAAACGCGAAAGTTTTCTTTTTCAAGAACGCTTTCCTTTTAAGCATTTTATTAAGTAAATTCTAATATAAACAAAGATTTATTGTATAATAATGACAACTTTTTAAATTCAGACCTGGAATGCCTTCACTTTTTCAATTGGAAATTAATAATAGCCCCCTTTAAACCGCTGTGTGAGAAGCTTGCGTCTAGTTACCAGTCATTGAAAAATCTCTTCACATAATAAATGGGCTTTTAATCGTTTTATCAGTACCGCTGGGTTTTTCAGCACCGTTATGAAAGGCATTTATTCACAGGCGTCATAATAAAACTGATAAAATCGATATTTTTTCCCAATAAAAACAACACGCCTTCAATACTAGCCTTCAGCAATATTGCTTTGGATCTTGGACATGAAAAGTCAGAGTCACTAAAGAGCCATTTCTTTTATTCGTCGAGTGTTAATAACTTTCAAATGTGTAATATTTACCGGAGAAGCTTATTAATAAAACAGCTGTAACTATTGTTATCATTCTCGATGTTAATACAGTGTGAACATTACTCCGGGCAGCCGAAACATTGCCTGCATTAGACAAAATATATACAAGAATGTCACCTACTTTGTTCGTATGGTTATTTAACAGACATAGATACTAGTGGAGACATTCAAATCTGTATCAACAAGCCTAATTAGATTTGCTGAATATTGGAGAGTTACATAAGAACTGTTTGTATCAAATACCTGTGGCCGCGGGTCTAAATACGACGTACAGAAAAACGCTTGCTCAATACGAACGTTTCTAGAAACGCATTCATTTTAAGCATTTTATTAAGACAAATGTAATATGTAATATGGTTTCTAATAATTCTTCATTTTTTTGATAATTTCTTATAATAATGAAAACTTTGAAAACTCTGACCTGGAACACCTTCACTTTATCATGCACTTGGGAATTAATATTAGCCCCCTTAAAACAGCTATGTGATAAGCTTACGTCTAGTTACCAGTCTTTGAAAAATCTCTTCACGTAATAAATGGGCTTTTAATCGCTTTATAAGTACATCTGGGTTTTCCAAGCCGTTATGTAAGTCATTTATTCACAGGCGTTATATTGAAATAAATCAATAGTTTTGTCTAAAAAAACCCACACACCTTCATAACGCCTTCGCTGTTGGCCTTCAGAAATATTGCTTTGGATGAAAAGTCACATTCACTCATTTCTTTTATTACATAGTGTTAATAACTTTCAAAGCTGAAATAAATACCAAAGACGCTGACACATGAAACAGCTGAAACTCTTTCTTCCATAAGTTATTGTTATCTTCATCGATGTGAATTCCGTGTAAACATGTCCCTGAGCCCCCGATCATTGCCTTCATTAGAAAAAAAAAGTGTTTAATCGTTGATGGTGAAACTGTTCGAAGGATAGGTTTGTTTGCTTGCTCCTCAACGGTATTTCCGTTA
>JAQQZZ010099439.1:0-16627 GCA_030265115.1 Mopalia vespertina | reverse complement strand
CAACACAAGAATAGCCTTCAGACGTAAACAATAAACACGTGGATAACTCAGTCATATGATGAAAGTAAATCCATGCGCGTTACCTCTGTTTCGTTATCCGTTTGATAACCAGAAGACCGAGATAGCTAACTGACAAGTGAACTGTTAATTAACTATGAATAAATTAGGAACAAAGGGATATAAGGAACATACACACTGTATTTGTAAGCCACGACGGGCATCTACATGTTAGCGTGCGTACAGCAAACACCATGGGAACAGAGCAAACACTAATGTGTTTCCAAACTGTGGAGAGCGGTGAAGCTCATAAATATTCAATTACGACGACGGGCATTGAAATGAGCTCTCCATCAGAGATTTTTTACGGGACGCAAATGGCCGAGGTTGTTCAGACATGGTATGAGGTAGCTCAATGCATATATGGCATTTATTTTAACTGCGATATAATCCTAAATAGAACCGATGTGGTCAGTGTCTACTTATTGTGTAATATAAATACAATACAACTTACCTTGCCGCACTGTTGTGTCGATGCAGTAGGTGCCTGGAAAGATATATTCCAAGTTAATTTTGTAAATTTGTTTTGATACTGAGAGCCGTGTTTAGGAGAATTGGAAATTGATTTAGTCACACAAACATACGAAAAGATACATATAGTAATACATTTATTTTACGTCTTTAAAAACTGATTCACAATCGGCGACAGTAACTTAAGCAGAAAGAAAGAACTGCTTTCAATGGTCTATACACAATGTATATATTGAACCTACCTGTAGCTGACCACCGTAAATGTGGTTAAGAATATGAAAGGCCGCTGAGTAACCACAGTTCATTATATATTCTGAACCTAACTGTTTACAGGCAGAACCATAATTTAATGTCGGCTGAATATGAAGAAAAAAAACAAACAAACAACTAAATCAGATCAAATAAATTAAAATGATAATCAATTTATATCTATAATTAACATTTTAGTTTAAACCTGATAATAATGTGTGCTACATGTAATTGTGCAATCCACGATAATTTATGCTTTGTTGATATTCAAACAGTTAATATATAAGTTTTTAATACCAACAAACGAAATCGAATATTTTTGTCAAAAGTTTAATGGAATGTGTGGGATACGTCATACTCCCATTTGACGCGTTATTTTCCGATGGCAAGTGTGGAAGAGAAACGTCATGTGCCCATGGCATGATATGTGTATGAGAGACACGTCATGTTCCCATGGAAAGTGTTTGAGGCACACGGCATGCTCCCATGGAATATTGAAGGGCACGTCATGTTCCCATGGGATGTGTTTGAGGGTCACGTCATGTCCCCATGGGATGTGGTTGAGGGACAGGTCTTGTTCCCATGGGATGTGTTTGAGGGACACAACATGCTCCCATGGGATGTGTTTGAGGGTCACATCATGCTCCCGTGTGATGTGCTTGAGAAACACGTCATGCTCCCATGGAATGTATTTAAGGGACACATCATGTTCCCATGGGATGTGTATGAGAGACACGTCATGTTCACGTGGGATGTGCTTGAGGGACATGTTATCTAACCATGGGACATGTTTGAGAGACACGTCATTTTCTCATGGGATGTGTTTGAGACACTCGTCCTACTTCCGTGATATATGTTTGAGAGGCACGCCATGCGCCAGCGGGATGTGTTTTAAGGACACGCCATAACCGCATGTGATATGTTTTGGGGACACTTCATGCCACCACGGATTGCGCTTGAGGGACACATCATGTTCCCGTGGGATGTCCTTGAGGGATACGTCATGTCCCCATAGGATGTGTTTGAAAGACACATCATGAGCCAATGGAAAATGTTTGAGGGACACGTCATGCTCCAATGGAATATTTCCGAGAGCGTCAAATGTGCTACCGTGATATGTGTTTGACAGACACGTCTTGCTCCAATGGGAAATGTCTGCAAGCCACGTCATACTCCAATGGGATATGTTTGAGGGACAAATTATACTCCAATGGGATATGTTTGAGAGACACGTCTTGCTGTAATTGGATATGTTTGAGAGACACGTCTTGCTGTAATGGGATATGTCTGAGAGCCACGTCATGCTCCAATGGGAAATGTTTGAGGGACAAATCATACTCCAATGGGATATGTTTGAGAGACACGTCTTGCTGTAATTGGATATGTTTGAGAGACGTCTTGCTGTAATGGGATATGTCTGAGAGCCACGTCATGCTCCCATGGGATATGTTTGAGGGACACGTCATGCTCCAATAGGATATATCTGAGAGCCACGCCATGCTCCCATGGGATATGTTTGAAGGACACGTCTTGCTCTAATGTGATATGTCTGAGAGCCAAGTCATGCTCCCATGGGATATGTTTGAGGGACACGTCATGTTCCAATGGGATATGTTTGAGAGACATGTCTTGCCCCAATGGGATGTGTTTGAAGGACACGTCATGCTCCAATGGGATATGTTTGAGGGACGCATCATGCTCCAATGTGATATGTTTGAGAGACACTACTTGCTCCAATGTGATATGTCTGAGAGCCACGTCCTGCTACCATAATATATGCTTGAAGGGCACATTGTGTTCCCGTGGAATAAGTTTGTGGGACACGTTGTGTTCCCATCGGATGTGTTTGAGGGACACGTCATGCTCCAATGGGAAGTGTTTGAAGGACACTACATGTTCCAGTGGGTTGTGTTGGAAGGACACGCCATAGCCGCATGTCATGTGTTTGAGGGAAACTTCATGCTACCATGGTATGTGTTTGATAGACACGTAATACTCCCCTGGGATGTGCTTGAGGGTCACGTCATGTTCCCATGAGATGTGATTGTGGAACGCGTGACGTTACCATGGATTGTGTCTGAGGGACACATCATGCTCCCGTGTGATGTGCTTGAGAAACACGTCATGTTCCCGTGGGATGTGTTTGAGGGACACGTCATGCTCACGTGGGATGTGCTTGAGGGACACTTCATGCTCCCGTGGGATGTGCTTGAGGGACACGTCGTGTTCGCGTTGGAAATGCCTGAAGGACACATTATGTTCCCGTGGAATATGCTTGAGGGACACGTCATGCTCCCGTGGGATGTGCTTGAGGGACACGTCATGTTCCCGTGGGAAATGCTTGAGGGACACATCATGTTCCCGTGGGATGCCCTTGAGGGATACGTCGGTTCCCATGGTATGTGTTTGAAAGACACGTCATGAGCCAATGGAATATGTTTGAGGGACACGTCATGCTACCATGATATGTATTTGAGAGACACATCTTGCTCCAATGGGAAATGTCAGCGAGCCAGGTCATACTCCAATGGGATATGTTTGAGGGACAAATCATGCTCTAATGGGATATGTTTGAGAGACACGTCTTGCTGTAATTGGATATGTTTGAGAGACACGTCTTGCTGCAATGGGATATGTCTGAGAGCCACGTCATGCTCCCATGTGATATGTTTGAGGGATACGTCATGTTCCAATGGGATATGTCTGAGAGCCACGTCATGCTCCCATGGGATATGTTTGAAGGACACGTCTTGATCCAATGTTATATGTCTGACAGCCACGTCATGCTCTCATGGGACATGTTTGAGGGACACGACTTATTCCAATGGGATATGTTTGAGAGACACGTCTTGCTCCAATGGGATATGTTTGAGGGACGCGTCATGCTCCAATGTGATATGTTTGAGAGACACGTCTTGCTCCCATGTGATATGTCTGAGAGCCACGTCATGCTACCATGATATATGCTTGATGGACACGTTGTGTTCCCATGGAATGTGTTTGAGGGATACGTCTTGCTCCAATGGGATGTGTTTGAAGGAGACTTCATGTTCCAGTGGGATGTGTTTGAAGGACACGCCATAACCGCATGTCATGTGTTTGAGGGACACTTCATGCTACCCTGGTATGTGTTTGAGAGACACGTCATACTCTCTGGGATGTGCTTGCGGGTCACATCATGTTCCCGTGGGATGAGCTTGAGGGACACGTCATATGCTCCTGAGGGATGTGCTTGAGGGACACGTCATGTTCCCGAGGAATTTGCTTGAGGCACACTTCATGTTCCCATGGGATATGTTTTAGGGTCACATAATGTTCCCGTGGAATATGCTTGAGGGACACGTCATGTTCCCGTGTTTGAAGGACACGTCATGCTCTCATGGGATGTGTATGAGAGACACGTCATGTTCATGTGGGATGTGCTTGAGGGACACGTTATTTTACCATGGGACATGTTTGAGACACGTTATTTTCTCATGGGAGGTGTTTGAGACACACGTCCTACTTCCATGATATTGTGTTTGAGAGGCAATCCATGCTCCAGCGGGATGTGCTTAAGGGACACGCCATAACCGCATGTGATATGTTTTGGTGACAATTCATGCCACCACGGATTGTGCTTGAGTGACACATCATGTTCCCGTGCGATGCCCTTGAGGGATACGTTATGTTCCCATGGGATGTGTTTGAAAGACACGTCCTGAGCCAATGGAATATGTTTGAGGGACACGTCATGCTCCAATGGAATATTTCTGAGATCGTCAAATGTGCTGTGTTTGAGGGACACGTCATGTTCCCGTGTTAAATGCTCGAGGGACAAATCATGTTCCCATGGAATTTGTTTGAGAGACACATCTTGTTCCAATGCGAAATGTCAGCGAGCCATGTGTTTGAGAGACACGTCATACTCCCTTGGGATGTGCTTGAGGGTCACATCATGTTCCCGTGGGATGTGCTTGAGGGACACGTCATGCTCCCGTGGGATGTGTTTGAGGGACACATCATGTTCCCGAGGAATTTGCTTGAGGGACACTTCATGTTCCCATGGGATATGCTTGAGGGAGACGTTATGTTCCCGTGGGAAATGCTTGAGGGATACATCATGTTCCCGTGGAATATGCTTGAGGGACACGTCGTGCTCCCGTGGGATGTGCTTGAGGGACACGTCATGCTCCCGTGGGATGTGCTTGAGGGACACGTCGTGTTCGCGTTGGAAATGCTTGAAGGACACATCATGTTCCCGTGGAATGTGCTTGAGGGACACGTCATGTGCCCGTGGGATTTTTCTTCAGGGACACGTAATGGTCCCGTGGGATGTGCCTGATGGACACGTCATGCTTCCATGATATTCCTTTACGCAAAGCACTATGTTTATTATAGATCTGGGCCATGCAGCCAAATTACATTGCTAAATATGCTAGCGAAAAAGCTGTAAAGAATACCCAAGCAACATCTTTAAATGGTATTTAGAAGTTAAACTAAAAAGGCAAAACACTATATGGATGACATCTTCTAATTCATTTCTGACGCAATGTTTTTATGTCTATTCTGATAACGTTCCCAAGCGTATAAAACAGTTGTAGAATTGAGGTGTATATACATTAAACAATTAGTGTGTGTTAACAATAGTTGTGATAGAGTAGGAAAAACAAAAAAGGTATACAGAGTGCAGAGATCACCAAGAGGCCATTATCATTTAAATATATTTTTATTATTAATCTGACAGAGGTATAAGCATTTACTTATACCATTAGATATAGACAGTTGGTTAAAGAACAGTTAAGATATACTCTAGGGGTTCTTGTAAGGAGGTATGTGGTCCAATAAACTTTACAAGTTAAATGGTGAAAGAATAATATATGGTGACAATAGATAATCAGCGTGTGGTGTGAATTAAATCAACATTAGCTGGAGTGTAGAATAATCCCTAATCCCTGTTTTATTCTGGTTCGAGTCGACGAATTTGTATGGCTTCCATTAATTTCCTTGTGGTCATGTTCGATATAAAGCATTTATTGTTTTGATATTGTCCATATGTATTGAGTGCTGTTGCTCTGATTTTAGCTGCTCAGGAACTGCTGATTTTGAGTCTAAATTTAACCGACGACTGTGCTTATTGAATCTTTTGTTTAGTGGGCGGCATGGCTACCCTATGTAGGTCTACTGTTTGTTGCAAGCACAGTTGATCAAGTATACATTGAAGTTGCGTCAAAAATAAACAAGAAGTTGCTATCCATATACTGTTTTGCAATTTTAAAATCCAAACATAAACTATTGTTAGCTATAATCTATATAACATAAAAACTCTGGCTAGATTTCATCTACTTTGTGTGTGTATCAATGTATTCACCTTTCACCTAAATAAATAATTCAGCTATTGTTTACTCACGACTCCATGTTCAGAGGCTATGTTGAACTCACTCTTGATGTTACCGCTAGTCGCTATAAAATGCTGAAAAAATTCCACCACTTTTTCTCCAACACCTAAATAGTTCGGAAAATGATAACACAACATTACGAGGCTACTTCATGGTTAATGTTGATTTGTAACAGAGGTACTGCAGTTAAAATGGTTAGCTTCTCTCTATGAAAGCTAGACAGTGGCCCAACGCATTCAACGTATTCTGATTTACAATTGTAAACACAATAGGCCTATAAAGTGGCAGAGGAAATTTTGACATAGCAGTACATAGCTGATAAGAGCACGGGGATATATTGACGGGCTACATAGCAGGCAAAATTCAGAAGAAATATTGACTAAGTAAATAGCCGATAAGAGGCAAAATTCAGAAGAAATATTGACTAAGTAAATAGCCGATAAGAGCACGGGGATATATTGACGGGCTACATAGCAGGCAAGTCCGAAGAAATATTGACTGAGTACATAGCTGATAAGAGCAGGGGGTATATTGACGAGCTACATAGTAGGCAAGAGTTCGAAGAAATGTTGACTGAGTACATAGCTTGTAAGAGTCAGAGAAAATATTAGATGAGAACGTTAGCTGGCAAGTGTCAGGGAAATGTTGACAGAGTACGTAGCTTATACCAGTCCGGGAAAATATTGACGGAGTTCATAACTGGATTGAGTTCGGGGAAATATTGATTGAGTTAATAGTTGTTGATATTCCGGGGAAATATGACATAGCATGTAAGAGCCCGGTGGCATTTTAAATGAATATATAGCTGTTAAGAGTAAGATGAAATATTGACTCACTTTATAGCTGTTAACAGTCGGGGGAAATATTGACTGAGTACACAGCTGTTGAGAGTTAAATGAAATATTGACTCACTACATAGTTTGAAACTGTCCGGGGAAATACCAACGTAGTAGCCAACATAGCCTGTAAGAGTCCGTGGATATATTGACTAATATGCTATATAACTGTTAAAAGTTAGAGGAAATATTAACTCACTACCTAGCCGGTAACGGTCTGAGAAAATATTACTGAGTACATGACTGTTAAAAGTTAGAGGAAATGTTGATTCACTACATAGCTAGTAATGGTACGTGGAAATATTGACTGAGTAGGCCTACATAGTTGGTGAGATTCTGGACAATTACTAACATAGTACATATTTGCTGATATCCCGGGGAAATACTGACAGAGGACACATATAGCTGGTAAGAGTCCGAGGAAATTCTGAGGAAATTCAGAGAAATGTTTTACTGAGTACGTAACTAGTAAGATTCTAGCGAAATTTTTACTGAGTAGCCTACATAGCTGGTAAGAATCTGAGAAAATATGAATGAGTAGGCTACGTAGCTGGTATACCTAGCTACGCCTTTATTAAATAAGTAAGTTGATGATGTTTTTGAAAGTAATATATAGCCTTATTAAAACTACATGTGAAATTCATTAAAAGCTACCAGCTGGAAGAATGATAATATTACTACCCTTTAAGGCTATTTTTCATTATTTGTTTTAAGCGTACATAAGCGTACATATAGTAACAACAGTTTAAGTACCAGCCTTACGACAAAAATAGCATAACCCCATCAAGTAGAGGGTATATAGTAATTTCTATAGTAATTGTTAGGACTATCCGATCACTCGTCCAGACAATTGGCTAAACCCCGCGATAATCCCTTATTGTGGTATCATTAATACGCTCAGACGATGTATGGCCCAGGGGAGATAATCCATGTCGTCTGTGGTTGTGGTGTATAACACCATATGCCTATCAATTTGCAACAATACAGTAGCAAAGACAAAAAGTTGGGCCAAGATCCTTGATGAGAATATGTTTCGTGTTTGAACTGCGTACGGAAAAACAATCACACGCTTAGAACTTTGCAAATCTAGACAACTTTATTTCTGAAGAAAAGATATGTATTCATTTTCAATATATACTGCGGCCGCAGCCTTGGCTTAGTGGTAGCGGGTGCCCTTACTAATCCTGCTTCGATGTACCGTTCACCGGATCGAGTCCGCCGGTCAACCATTGGGTATATGAGCGAGTCACACGTTGTGGCTTCGGCAATCGCAAGGGTTGATTTTACTGGGTTTCCTACCGGTTTTCCACCGTAATAAGGCAAGGTGCAATGTGAAGTGGACAATCCGTCTTCATATAAGTGAAATACCCATGAGAACGACGTTAAACCCCAATCAAACAAACCAACAAAATCACTATTTACTGTTGAAGTATATGTATTGTCTAGGATAGCACGACTATGTTAACGAAATAAATGGAGAGCGACAATCGCAACATAAAGGTTACTGATAACTAACACCTTTTATAGAAAGCTGAACCAGACTCTGTTCAATATAAATATCCGCTTTAATGACAAATACTATTTGAATGTAGTAGTTGTTAGTTAAATGTAGCTTTTGGCATCTTTAGGCCTATAATATATGTTAAACAAGCTCACCGAACTTGACGACTGAATCCAATTTACTGTGGTACACGAATACACGGTCGTTTTGCAGGTGACTCGTGCTGTCTATAGTGCCCAAGCTGGAAGCAGCATTGGCCACAGCGATGAGGGAGCCCGTGGTAATTTGTGTAGGCTGCGACATACAGGCCGTCACCCCAGCTGTACCAGCACAGCCGTACGGAACTGTCAAATAAAGATATAAATCTGCAACACAGTAACTCTGACAAAAATGGAAATTAAAGCCCTATAAATTACCAATCCTCCCCAAAGATTTAAAGCTGTATAGATCCAGCTAATAGGATTTTGAAAACATGAAAATAATATTGTAATTCTGTTAATCATACATTCGAACATAACTATTTGAAGAAAAGATCCTACAGAGGGGTGTGACACTGTTGTCGCAAATTATGGTGTGAAACAACCACACTGACATAGAGTTAATGTGTATATTGCAAGTCACGTGTCTGAGAATGCGTCAGTAACGGTTATCCGTAAAACGTGACATGTAACAGTATGCGTCAGTAGCGGTTTTCCGTAAAACGTGACATAGGTAAGAGTATGCGTCAGTAGCAATACAAATTGCCAGTTGTCAGAACATTCGTCACCATTTTGTAATCATCAAGTATACCAACTAGCACAGACTGTGAACCTAGGGATAAACCCGCACCATTATTGTCTTACCAGGAAGTGACGAAGGGGCTCTACATTTACAAATACAAATTTGAAAATGTGTTATGAAGGTCAACATAAAATTGAACAACTTTATTCATTTAAAAATAATTAAACTTTCTAGTATGTTTATAATTTGTTTGGTTGGTATCTTTAAAAAGGGAATCGGATTGATGTACAGCTGAATGACTTCAAAGCATATATAGTCCCGGTGTATTTATACAGCTGTAATTTACGGTTACGACCGCACAACTTACGCCATTTTAGCGGATATCACTACATTTAGACAGTCAAAATGGCCTATGACCAATCGAGCTGTACGTAAGGCAGGAAGGTTAGCCCGCTTTTTGTTTTAATCAAATGAATCGTCACTAGTGTCTATCGGCAAAACATGACCGATGTCAGACAAGGCGCCATTAACGTTTATCGGTAGGACGTGACATATGTTTTACGGATTTAATCCCTATTCACACCAGACGCGACGCGACGTCGCGTCGCTCGAGTGTTGTTCACACTGGGCGCTGCACGACACGTTTCATTCCTATGCTGTAACATTGGTAAGCTCGCTCAAGCAATGACGTCACAATGCAAACAAATAACGTCACAATGTTATGTTATAGAACATGCGACTGCAGCGCGACTGTAGTCTCCAGTATGAATTTTACTACATAAAAAGTAGTGTTCTACATTATTTTCGTGCAGCGCGACAGTCGCGTCGCGTCTGGTGTGAATTGGGCTTTACTGTCGCATGACACGTATCGCATTTTACCAATGACAGATTATGCGTCAGTAGCGATTATCAGTAAAACGTCACAGTATGCGACAGAAGCTATTACCGTAAAACGTGACTGGTATCAGAGTATGCATCAGTAGCGGTAATCGGTAAAACGTGACACGTGTCAAAGCATATATCAGTAGCGATTATCAGTAAAGCATGACCGGTGTCGAGTATGTACCAGCAGCGTTTATCAGTATAACGTGACAGCGGTCAGAGTGTACGTCAGTAGCTATTATCGGCAAAACGTGACAGCGGTCAGAGTATGCGTCAATAGATGTTACCGTTAAAACGTGACAGCGGTCAGAGTGTACGTCAGTAGCTGCTATCGGCTAAACGTGTCAGCGGTCAGAATATGCGTCAGTAGCAGTAATATGTGCAACATGGCCGGTGTCTGAGCATGCGTCAGTAGCGGTTATCAGTAATACGTGATCGGTGTTCGAAAATTCCTCAGAAGCTGTTATTGGTAAAACGCGTACGTGCCAGAGAATGCGTCAGTGGCTGTCATCAGTCAAACATACCATGTGTCAGTGGCGGTTATCGGCAAAAGGTGACAGTTGTCAGAGTATGCGTCAGTGGCGGTAGTGTGTAAAGCCAATGTCACACCAAAGCGACGAGACTCGATTCAACTCAACCAGTCAGTTATGTTTAGTTGAGGATAGTTGACATACGTCTGAATTTCACGTCACACCGCCGCGACGGCACTCAACCATTCGTCGGTAAGATTTCTCGCGAGACGGGGAAGGAGCGAGACCAACACCGCAGCCAGGCCACGCTTCGAATGTTATTACCGAAGCACGTTATACGCCATTTTAAGCTATAGATTATATGACTTAAACTGTTGGTTTCATTCGTGGAGCGTGTCATTACAGTTGCAGTTCCTCGTGAACCAAGTCAGACCGAAAAGACGTCATGCGACGAGTCCCGACGCCAACCAACTACGATTGAACATGCTCAACTTGATCCAACGACTTGCGACGGGACACAACTGACGTCGTATGAGGTATCACACCGAGCAGACTGTTACCGACGGCTAGTTGAGTTGAGTCGAGTTGGATGCTGTAGGATTGGTGTGACATGGCCCTAAAACGTGAACGGTATCAGAGTATGCGACGTTATCGGTTACCGGTAAAGCATGACACGTGTCAGACTATGTGTCAGTAGCTGTTATCGGTAAAACGTTAAACGTGGTCAGACGGTATGCGCAAGTAGCATGACCCGTGTCAGATTATGCGTCGGTAGCTGTTATCGGTAAAACGTGACCGGTGTTCGAATATTACTCAGAAGCTGTTATTGGTAAAACGCGCACGTGTCAGAGAATGCGTTAGTAGATGTCATCAGTCAAACATGACATGTGTCAGTGGCGGTTTTCGGTAAAAGGTGACAGTGGTCAGAGTATGCGTCAGTAAAGGTAGTGTGTAAAACGTTAAACGCGGTCAGAGTATGCGTCAGTAGCATGACCGGTGTCGATTAATCGTGACACGTGTCAGAATATACGTCCGAAGCGGTTATCGGAAAACATGACGAAAGCATAAGATAAGATGCTCCAGAGATCTCATTTAACCTTCAGTGTTTCTACTATTAAGACGCGGTTGTGTCCTTGTACAAAATGAACAGAGATTTATATCAGCATTAATACTATACTGATACATCTGAAAAACGCTTGAACCGAATGTCAACTGAATGTCTACTTAAACAACAGATTGTTAACATAAAGTTTAAAACATACATGTTCCATTAACGTCCCTGTTGTTGTTACTACATGCAAAGAAGAAACCATTGCATTTACTGTGGAGTGAAATTTGTACACAGAGGCCGTATAAAGTAAACGATATAAGAATCGGTCTATAATATTGATGTATCAAATTACTCACACATTTTACTTCAATTTCTGACTATCTTTTTGCATCCGTCAAAGTTTTGTACAACAGGAAATAAAAGTAATTCTTTCACTGAACAACCGTTTTCCAAAGGGGATAAATTAAAAAAAAATCCTGATAAATCGTAATTTTGACATTCAAATTTTGCAAACAAATCCCATTGAATCGAATGAGTAAACAGGGAAGATCAAGATAAGAATGTGTGGAAAAAAAGCTTTTAGCAAACTAACGAGCTTGCTTTTTTCATTATTTCTGTTTTGATAGCAAGCAAATGAATTTCTGTAACTTGTTCATAGCCTTTGAAAGAAAATAGGATTTTCCAGGCCCTGAAACCCCACTCACAAATTTCCAACCCTGTTAAAATATCACAAACAACTATTGTTGTATAATTTGTTGAATAATGAAGATGCTAGTCGCCATTTGGAGCGTAAAAAGAACAACTTCAACGGCAGCATTTTTGTTTGTGATTTTGTGTTCGCTGAAGTCGGCGGCTGTCGATATTGTAGTAGGCGACGAAAGTCGCCACCTGTCGCCTCTTAATGCAAGCCAACTATTGAATATAAAACTAACGTTTAACTTGGCATATGGGAACATTATTTCCTTAATTTAACTAATGAAATATTCACGGTTATCGTCACTCACTTCCCGCCATTACACCAAGGCCCATAATTCTGCTTGACAAGGCCACATGGTACTGTACTGCCATGGCGCCACCGGATGATATACCAGATACTGAGACGGCGTCTTTATTCACATTATACTGTTCTGTAAGATACAAACAAATTAATCATTAGTCTTTTCCTCTTGTCAACGGGTCATTTACAATGGAACATTCAGCAGAAAATATGACGTATCAATGAATTAAAATGTTACATCAGAGAATGCATTTGAATTAGGTTTAGACCCGGTAACCCAAATGAATGGAGGCAGAGATGTCTAATTACTGAAATCACTTCTTCAGACTGTATTTAATATTAAAGGTGACGGTGTAGAATCTACACCAGTGATCCCAAATATGGCACAAATCAGAAAACGCCTGCCATTTTTAACTCCAAAACCTAAAAGAAAAAAGTTCAGTTTTACACACACTGATGCAATATTAGATAAAATCGTTTAATTTTGTATAAAAAAATTATGGCAGCCAATGCAGAAGAAAGACTTTGAAGTTTTACTGAAATAATAAAACAATAAGGACTAATACATTTGACAAGACTTTCTAAGCTTCTCCATGATACCATACAAAGAAATTGGCTCCAATACTTATATTTAATCCAAGACAGTTTAACGAACAAATATTTTTAGGATCTGAATGTCTACGGTTCAATATCTGCCGAATAGACGGACTTGTAGACGGCCCGGTCGATGAAATAACTTCCATGCACGTGAACGGAAGGCATTGTAAATGTGTGAATTATGGTGAGTGAATTGTCTTCGATGGTTAAAAGTCTGCAAAGGTAAACAAAATTGGATCAAATTGGGATCTTGGACCAAAACATAAGGAATTTGTTCACATGGGTAATACTTTTGATAAAGGGGTGCTTAAGCTTAGCGCTGTACACCTATTGCTGTACACCTATTGCCGGCTTTACAGCTCAAACCGCTTTAGGTAGAATGCAGATTGTTTGCACACGTATTCCCTGTCGTATTGCGCGAGGATCGTTTTTTTTAAATAGAGACTTGGTTTGGCCGCCATCTTGGATTTTGCTCTTTTTCGTGTGCATATTTCAAGCATCTTATTATTCTAAACGCTTGGACATTTAAATCTAAAGTTGTAGCGTTGAAAATACACCGGTTATGACATCACAAAAAGTCGTGTAAATCCGGCTTTTTAAATTAATATAAATATCTTAATATTTTGACTTTCTTAACTATAGTTTGGCACAAACAACTGGGATCCGCTGTTAATTTTTTGATATATTAAATAGTTTTTGAGATATGGCAGAAATCCTGTTTTAAATCCCAAAATATATTGGGCTGTGGCGGGAAAACTAATTACGCCGTAACGTTAATTCTATCAGAGATAGAAAAATCAATATAGCTTCGTTAAATCAGCTTTATTCTGTTCTTAATCAAAGCTACCAGTTTGGTAGATTGTCCATGTTTTTCTTTCTGTGTTATTATTATGGAGAAGAAAGGCCAAAATTCTTAGACATGTTACTCAATAAGCACTGCACCTACAGTCGTCCAATGAAGATTGTAAGATAGACGGTGACCTGTTATATAAATCATACCATGGCTAGTTTGTAAATTGACAGCATTGCATACAACCACAGAAACAGCCACGAAGGGATTTCCTTTGTTTATCATTGATCTATAAGTAGACACAACTACGCGGCTGTAAATTGCCGTAAAATTTGTAATTAACGTTAATTTACATTAGTTCTCATAGTTTTACAGCCCAGAACATTTAAGCGTGAGATTTAAGCTTTGGATATCTAATCAGTAAGTTTTCGCCAAATGAAGTTTGTCCTCTGATTAGGGGCAGTTGTTTGAAGAGTAGCAATGCACTATTTGCTTTGCACTATAGATTGATCAACTTTCCAACAGTATCAAAACACCTACAATTTTGTGGTTGTCTACATTTCAATAACTTTTGATCTGCACCAGCTACCTGAATATATTTTACTCTATAAGACTTGAAATACTAATTTAAAGTATAACACGTAAAAAGTTTAATGCTAAAACCGAAAATGTTATTGTACTACGATGATAAAATCCTTTTATCATGTAACGCCGCTACTCATCGCTACTCACTTAAGGACTTGCTGGACCCCTTGGTCAAATTTCAGAACAACTGTTGTATTTAGTCTATGATGCACAAGAATATAAATCTGTGCCATATTTAGGTCTATATTTGTGGAAAACCTGAATACTCAGGATTACATATATGTGATTGTGGTAAAAATCAAATTGTTATTTCTAAAAATATTGCAAAATGAGTAAATGTCAGTAGAAAGAATAGAGTGCATTTTTCATGGCGCCATAACGTTAAAACTAAATAAATTAGAAGACCTAGTGAATAGTCTTTGAACTAGTAAATGATGCCTCATTTTTGTAAAAAAAATTACTACATCGATCACAATGGATTTTTTTAATCTATCCAACCTCGGAAAGTCATGTGAAAATGTAACACAAAATAAATAAATAAATAAATATAACTTTCAGAAAACACTTTTAAAAATTTAGGACGAAAAATGGGACACCGCGCACTTTAAAATGGTATAAATTTAACATTTCTAACATGAATATTTTTTTTAGAAATACGCCATGGAAAATGTAGGGTCTGCTTAAAACTGAAGTGCAAGGAATAGGCAATTAAAGTTTTGTTGTCATAAATTACATCACTTCTTGAAATAACTCTCAATAAACGTTGAAATGTTTATGCATTTTACATTTTATGGCAATAATTGCCCTTGTATTTATACACCTGTATTGTTGTTTTACAAACATTAATGCTGATTGACATTCCAGTCAGGTTAAAATGCATTGTCGAGAAAAAAATAAGTCTACATTTGATCATGCCGCCTGATTGCAGACCTGGGTGAATAATCACACAGCTGGTGGATGGTCATTTGTCATAATTCTAGTGAACACAAAAAGCCAGATGATTAGGTAGAATACACATTTAGTGAATACAAAAAGCCCGGTGATTAGGTAGAATACACATTTAGTGAAAACAAAAGCCAGGTGATTAGGTAGAATACACATTTAGTGAACTGTCCAAAGACTCTCCTAGATCATGCATATATATGACAGAAACAAAAGCATGAAGTGAATAATGCCTGCGCGTCATCCACGATCCATCCACGGAAACGTCACAATCCACCACATGTGCAGTTGCAAGAAGCTATATAGTCTTCGTTATCTAGGTCCTCGGCAGAATCAACCACATGCATTTTGGCAATATTTTTCGAGCTGAAGTGCTAGGGACTATCATGATATTGGGAATGTCTTATTCAAACTCAAAGCGTTTCTGTATAAATTTTGCTCTTGCTCATCGTACCACGAGACTCCACAGTTTCCCTCAGAAAGTAAACTTAAACTGTCGGACGAGAAAGGGTTGATATACGTTATTTTTCTACCCTTTATCTTCTACATATCAGTCAGGTTGTAACACTCATTCTGTTTAACAGATATATTCATTGGTTAATCTCTATATATCTGAAATACCAATTGTTGGCTGATTTATTCCTAACTCATGCCGAATGTCTTGTTGGCTACATATTTAACAATACTTTATACACAATATTAATGGTCATTACCTTCTCTCAAGATGTATGTAGGTTACTCCTTACACAACTCGAGATTAAGGTTTATTAAGAAACTTGTCTGGGGGAGTTTATCTAGAACATAAGATGATTCAACGATTTTAATTAATCTACAACCCTGTGCCAGTGTGATTGCTTTTTAGAAATATATGTCTATACTTCTCGAGAGCGAACATAATTTTGGAATCATATAGATTTGTTTTTATGTATTTCGTTTTTTTTATATGTCGTCTGTAAAAGCTTCCGGTAGGTTGGAATTTATCCGTTACACTTTTCCTAGTTAGCCTTCTGTGTGCTGTGTATTAGACCATGGAGCTATAATAAGAAGGAGGCACAACTGACCCACATCAAAGTGTACTATGATCGATTCCGACACAGCTGG
>JAQQZZ010099417.1:0-11945 GCA_030265115.1 Mopalia vespertina | reverse complement strand
CGGTATGATGTGTTTACAGCAAACCGGTATGATGTGTTTACAGCAAACCGGTATGATGTGTTTACAGCAAACCGGTATGATGTGTTTACAGCAAACCGGTACGATGTGTTTACAGCAAACTATTAAATACCCATATATCACATCAAACCTTTTTGGATGATTAAAGCTGGGGGTTATTGCTAGGAGATGATTGGCGGACAAACCTGGTGACAATTATGAAGAACGTGCCATTTCATCGATGAAACTTGTGAATACGTGCTTTGTCGGTAATGTTCTAGAATGGACCATCGCTTTGCATGTCAACACGCTGTATTATATAATATTTTTCTATACAGATCATTTTCTCACAAAGGCTGTAATAGCTTGCCGATCGTTAAACATGGAATCTACTTTCTATTAAAATGGAACAAGATGGAGGCGTTCTTACCTGTTAAATGCTAAGTGCATATATCAGTGATTTAAGCTTGGACACGAGGAAGAAACTGTCTTCCGCTCAGTGTAAATCCTATATTGTCAGCCAATACATGTCGATAGTAGCAAATCTTGTAGATTAGAAAGAAACAATAGCATCTGGTGAGGTGGATGGATTAAGTTAGCATTGAGCATTTACCGACCCTAATTTTGTATATAAACATTGGTGGAGGGAGAGACGACGCTAAGGTTTCCTCCCAGGCTGACTGGTGCTCGGTTTCTGTTTGTACATCTTAGCATATAAAGACGCCTGCTTATTAAAGCAAGTCGCATCACGGCATTGAATCTAATAACACAAATAAAGAGTAACTGGTTCAGGTTCCTCAGACAGGTACATGTACCTCTCAAATATACTTAATTTGCTGCCCTCAGAACATAATTGATTTACGTAACTATTCCCACTGCTCTAAACACTAATAGTAACTATATCGATTTATCAGGAAGCAATTGTCACACATCTGTTCGAGTCAAACAAGATATACTTTTTCTCTTTCTGAAATAGCTTGTGTGAATTGATTTAATTCCCTAACTTTAAAAG
This sequence comes from Mopalia vespertina, assembly GCA_030265115.1. Taxonomy (NCBI): domain Eukaryota; kingdom Metazoa; phylum Mollusca; class Polyplacophora; order Chitonida; family Mopaliidae; genus Mopalia; species Mopalia vespertina. The sequence goes on along the minus strand of JAQQZZ010099417.1, from coordinate 10,936 downwards.
GTTTTTTAAATAATTGAATTAGGATTTGTGCTCAGTGATTCACAGTTCAGGAAGTTTATAACAAATACCTTAATCTATCAATGGCTGTGGGAAAATACATTATTGCTCTTATTATCATATTCCTCTTATCCAAATTAAAATATCAGCGATTTAAACAAGGAAACAAGATGGCTGTGTATCAAACTGTTTGTTGAAAATGAACAAACGACCTTCGCAAAATGTAAGCAACTGTTCTCGAATTGCTATAGGATATGTAAACAACTGGACTAAAGTGAACATACGATGAATAAATATGTATGCTCTTGAAGCATAACTAATTGTGTAGGCCTATCTGTATAACACTCGGATTCTAGCGAATCATCTGAAGATATAAGTTACACTGGAAAAGGTTGCTCATAGCATTTCTCTAAACTCTTCAATGCTTTTATCAGGAGCCAATCTACATTCCAGACCAGACTATGCGTATTCAATTACATCTCGTCTCCTAACACTTGTCACACTTAAGCAGTGGAGTTTTCTTGAACTGTTGCTCTCTTTATCTTCTGAACTGATCGATCTTGTGCCGTATTTGCTGCCAGACTTAAACAATTACACCAATACTCCAAAGTCGGACATTCACCCAATTGGTGTGTTACTATTTGCATTATCTGGAAGTTTTATAACTTTTTTTTACTAAATGAGTTTTTTTATTGTAAATTTGGTGACCAAATGCAGCAAGGAATCTTGAGGAAAACCGACCCAAAAGGACAAATACTGTGTTTATGTTTTTTCAATTATTTGTATGTCCCAGTCATTAATAAACTACATGTGCTCCGTCGGTGAGAAAATAAAATAGTGACTATATTCTTTGATGTACACATTTATTCCGCTAAAAGCAACAATGTCATATAACTCGATATCGCATGACCTGAGCCGTGGAATGGGTGGATGTGTAGTTCATTGGACGGACCAAGCTTTCGACCGGACACAAATCAAACAACAACATTACCATTTTGTCAATTTTTCTTTAATGGTTTTTTTTATTACTTAGCTTGTATGTGTTGTATTACAGTTCTAATGAAAAAGGCCAGACGTGAATTAGCAAAATTTTATTACGTTTGCCAGTTATAAGTGAATATCAAATAACCATCTTTTTGACAAATTCGAAAATAATGCATCTCATGCTTTGTCTATTTGCATTGTTTTCTTGTCTGAAAGAGGGAAATTGCGATTAAGCGGTGAGGGGCTGAAAATAAAGTCTGATTAATGCTGTATACGGCTGGTCGTCTTAATCCTGTCATTACAAGTCACATCAGGGCCGACCGACGTTCCATTGATGATACCATAATGCCTGAGTGGTTTATCTTATACCGCACGAATTTAGGACATTAAAAACTTCCTGTAAGCGAACTTATTTCGGTTCGGTCATGAACACCTTTATCAAATTCTGTCAAACAAAAATTTAATCTTCTCATCGATTTGCTATTACACTAAAAGACCTGGGGACGCCATTTCATTAAACAAGAACATATCACATCAATTCCAGTCACTAATTGGAAGTGATTTTGCCGGAAGATGATTGTTAAATAGACCTGGTGAAAATCATGACGAGCGTGTTTAAAGTCTCGCTGGACTCATTTGGCACATTGTCGAGAAGCGCTTTTTTAGACTTATCTGTGTAGTTGTTTTATCTACAGTTTCTATTGAGGGTATAAAAAGAGTCAGCACTGATCAAATTTCATTTCTAATTATAACATCTTTCATAAAATTTCGATTTTATGATACATGCTGATCCGCTTGAGAAAACTGATGATTTCTTCTCCAACAATGGTGTCAAAATATTTCTGATAGAGCCGACTGTGTAAAATTTCCTTTTTGATTTTCTTTCACATAAATCCTTCTAAAGTGTAAAGCACGTTAAGCTATATTGGGCTTAATGTGTTGCTGGACCTCTTGACTCAAAACGGAAAGAAAACATTTCATCGCTTTTTCTTTAACATTAAACGTTTATAGTAATTAAAAATTTAATTCCAAATACTGATTACAAAAGTTAAATTTGAACCTTTTAGTTTTTTCAATGAGCTTCTTAGCATTGGTAAGGTATTGGAGATTAATATGATTATCACAGCAGACTAGGCTCCCTACAGTTTTGTTTTTTGTTCGTATGTTGAGGTGAAGTTCCCATGATAAATGAAGTAAATGTGTAATACATTTGAATATCTGACTACCCATTTAAATACACTTGATGTTAGATTAAATGTCCAATGAGTTTACAGCCAATCTGTAAATGCCCTTTTCAAATACTTCAAAATGTGACAGACTGCAATTCTCGAAAGTTAAAGACATCAAATGTGTCGCATGTTAAAGAGGACAGTAAGGGCACCTAACGACTGTCTCATTTTATTTTTTTCCCCAGGCAAAATCGTTTCCCTCGCAATCAACCCAGGAGTCTGTCAAGACCTCAAGTTCTTAAAATAAATAGTTAAAATTGAGTTATTGGTTTGTTGGTGGTTACTTTTGCTTCCGTGTCTACAACTGTTTGAAAGGGTACCCAAATGACTAGGTAGAATAAAACGTCTGCGCAAATGGCTTGTAGACCTTTTATACAAAGTAGGAATAGGGCGGTGGTCCTAGGCCTTAATGCAATGTAATTGTATGTTAATGTCATGCCAGAGAATATCTACATAGGCTGTTAATGATTATTATCGTTATCGCGACAGAAGAGGCTCCTCACTGATTTATTTCAATTGTAGTTTCAGTATTCAACGGAAGCCGCATACTAATTATCTCTTACGTAATCCTTTTCTACTCCGAGTATCCACTGACATCGGCTGATACACCAAGAGATCAAATGTATACCTTATTTCCAACGTATAGTGGGCTATAGTATTTGAACGAACTTAAGAAGTGTGGTAACGTACAGTGGTTAAAGGAGGGTTTACATGCGATACACATGTGCTAACAAATCAGAGACGATTCATAAAATCGACTGGGAACACATCCACCCCTAGCGAGAAACCAATAAAACTGGAAGAGAAGAAAACTCATGCAAGCAATGGTTATTAAAATACTCAAGTCAACATTTAACAGATATCAAGGTCTATTTATTCCCGGCAATATAATGACAGGATTATTCAAATCCCAAACACAAGCCATAGTACCTGACCTTTGAAACCTTCCCTTAGATCAGTTTGTGTGTTTATTTGATTGGGCTTTAACGGTGTACTTAGGGTTAGTTCACTCACATGGCGGCGTGCCATACGTATGGCTGAAGGAAGCCACCCTCGATGCCACTGGCAATAAAAACAAGACAGGAAAATTACAGGACATAATAAAATGGCACCACAAATAGATTGACTTGATGTTGCCCCTCTCATGCAGTTCTGTAAGCACCAGAGCAACAACAAACTCTATCCCATCCCTCCGCCCTTTGGTCAGAGAAGCCCTTGAAACCCAACAGATTTATTCAAATTTGTTCCTGTTATTCTGTTTTGTTGAATTGTGTGTTTAAATATCGTTCAAACCTTGTTGGTGTCAGTGACTTCATAACGGTGTAAGAATTAACACGGAAAGGTTGTCCTGAATAAATACAGAAGTTCTTATCCATACAAGTGTGTTCCTTGCTTTATCAGCAACAGCTTATATGTTTAGGATGTCAGATATTACATAACACAGTGTTTCACATGTGATCAGAAAGTAAGGGGGCAAATGTGCCAAACTAGGAACTAGTGTATACTAATTAACTGTGTGCAGTGTAATAAAATACTCCTGGCACTGTAATAAATAGGTCGATATACTGGAGGGCAATAAATATAATGGTATTGTACAAATACAAAGATTGGGGTTCCTGAAGCCAACAATTGTTCTTCTGCTACAATAAAATATATCTTTGCTACAAATATACACCCAAGTGAAACCTACCTGAACTTCGAATTTATACCCCAGTAATACATATCTGGGTTACACATTTATACCCAGTGAAAACTATGTGGGCTACTAGTATGTACCCCAAGTGAAACATATTTAGGCTACTAATATATACTCCAGTGAAAACTATCTGGGCAACGAATTTATACCCAAGTGAAACTTTTCTGCATGGGCTAGGAATATTTATCCCAGTAAAACGTTCTGGGCTACGAAATTATACACCAGTGAAACCTATCTGGACTACGAATTTATACACCAGTGATACCTAGATGGGCTGCCAATTTATACCCCAGTGTAATTAATCTGGGCTGCAAATTTATACCCAAGTATACCCCATTTAAACCTATCTGAGCTTCGAATTTATACCCCAGTAAACCTTTGTGGGATACTAATTATTTCATTAAATATATATATTTCTTTTAATGCTAGGTAGCATATTGTGGTTTGTGTACTATCGAAAACAGCTTAGTCACCGCCATTGAACCAGAAGTAGTTATTTTGGGGCCCGTTTATGTACTTGATATTTCTGCACATATAGTATTCATTCAATAAATAATAAGCTAGTCGTTCTAAGACATGAACCTGATAACATAACAGTTTATACCCATCATAAAGCCGCTTATAAATAACATAGTTATTGCGTAAGAAGAGTTCCTACGGGATTGGTTTATTTAGAAACGCTCTGTCAGTTGACAGCCGTATGGACTGCTCTTCTCGTAAAAAGAAAACGGTGCAGGTAAATTGCTTTATTAGCATAATATAACGCGACAGTAGATGCTATAAATTGTGTTTACTTGCTAAATTCATATTTTTAGACGCAATCATATAGGTAGCTAGAAATACGAATTATGCATACAGATGGATTGTATATAATAGATGCAAACTGGTTCTCGAGAACCTAAGACAGGTGTACACCGTATAGACCAGGGCTCTAAATCAAACATTCCGGTCAGCTACCAAGGTCAAGCAATACAAATTGTCCAATTTGGAGTGTGTCTAATTTTAGTAAGGTTTCCATAGAACTCGTGATTGTCATTACCTACGGTCTAATTGATGTTTAGACAGCCCAGTGAGTCCCGCAATCGTATATAGGTGTCCTATGCTGGTTTTGAAGCACCGCATATGTTTTCATATAAATACTATTTATTTCTTAACGCAAAACTAAAGACATTGGAATTGTAACAAAGATGAAGATTCAAATGCTATTAAACAGAATTTAGAATAATGCTTTATCACAAAGACACTGTATACAATACGGTGATTTACCTCTTACCTACGGGTAATATTCCTTTATCAATATAATGATATATTAACAGCAATTGACACAAATACGCTGAATTCAAAATGATTCTTATCGACCCTTCATCTACATTCCCCAGTCATAGGTTACTTCCTTATGACTCCTACATTTCCTCAACAGACTATTATTTCACATTATCTGTTGATAATATCCCACCTAGCGTATGTTCCTTTAAACAGCACGAGGACAATCTCATTCTCTGTAAATTGGTAATGGTATTTTAATCCCCGACTGACAGCTCGTCCTCGGGTTGTAAAACATGGTAATAAACAAACAGATTATTGTATTTGTATAATAAGACATGTCCTGGATCTGATGGCAAGCCTTCATTTACATCATAAATGGCGGATAATCTTACAAACACTTAGGCTTACCACATTATGGTATAGATTCAGCATTCAGAAAACATATGTTTGTATTTGCATTCGATTCCGGACAGTCTTTCCGGGATACATAAACTTACAACCGCAACGACTTTCATTTCTAAAATCATATCAATACTGAATCAAATCGTCGCTGGGATTTGTCTTTCTATAAAAAAAAATGAACCCCGCGCCTAGTGAACTATGTCGCTGACCACTTTACATATCGCCTAACGATTAAGAAATGATGCGTAATACACTATTTAAATGATTGAGCAGATGCTTATTTTTAAATGAACAGGGACAACGGAATGGTGACCAAAATGATATCTTACCATGACTGCCCATGATCCGGAGCAAAACGCCAATGAAAATGATTACCAATTATCCTCTGTGTCCGTCAGATTGTATTTACCACACGTCTTCGTCTGCAGCTGATCATCTATGCGAACAAAAACCATTTACATGTAACTATATTTAGAAATAGAATAGTTGATTGATAGCACTGGTATGACTACCACACCTATATAATAATGTATGTGAACTGGTGGCTATCCTTATCAATTCATGTTTAACAACAACTAAATAAATGTAGCATAAATGAGGGCTGAACATTGTGCTCTTTGCTAGAGGATCCAGTAATGAACAGCTATTCATAACTTCAGTCATATTACGAATAAAAGGAATGTGTCTACCCTTTGATCACAAAGAGCAGGAACAATACGTACAGTGAAGACACAACTGTTCTCACAAAATGCTCCATCTCTCTATATAGTTGTAATACGTAAACAATACAAACATCAATAAAATAAATGAAAACATGAATAAATACCGAGTTTATGTTTAGGGGTTTCTGTCTGAGCCATAGGTCATAGTGGTGTCGTTAAGACCTCTGTCGTCATTTGGACACCGATTCAAAACCCGAGCCGCCACAGGCGTCGACGGTTTTGACGAGGTGTCGAAATGACGACAGATGCCTTAACAACACCACTATGACCGATGTCAACGGGTTTAAACACCATTCTTACCCGAAAAAAGAAATAAAATATAGATCTCCCGCTGCTTTAAAAGTGGCTCTTCCCAAATTCCCCCTTGTATGCAGTAAACTGTCACCATCCAATCAGAAATAGGAAGTTACCTCCCCGGGCATCGCGTTCACGACAACGCCATCAGACTCTACCGAGATGTAAAACTGCGAAAAACGCCGCAGAAAATGTTTTCCAAAACAATTTTTCAGATATTTTGATGCCATTGAATTATAGCAATTGTGAAGGGGACATGTTTTAAATTCTGTTTGCGAAAACCAATTCCCTATTTTTTTTATTTATTATAAAATTAAGAAAACAAAATTTGAAGTGGAGGCGGCCATGTCTTATTTTTCTTTTTGGGATTTTGGTAAGTGAACAATCGCACGCTGGAATGTAACGTGTGTTTATCCCCTTGTGAATTGAAAATATCACAACACCACAAGTTTGTTTACGGATAATGAATTTATTTATATAAGTATAAGCTTTTTTTGTTTTCAAGATGGATTTTAACTATTGATATGCTCGTGCAGTGCGAGTGTGAAGGGAGGGAGTCGGAACAGCGATAAACAAAGCGGTCATTGTTATCTCATTAATACCGCAGAGCTGTGTTCCTTGGTATATGCATATTTGCCCACGGCACGTAACCCGCATAGGGTTAGAAGAGTGGTTTATTTTAATATTACTGGTCAATTGTCTTATCCGTGTGCAGTAACTTTGTCTACTTTTGCAAGCAGCACATGCACATTGTAATCCAGGGAGTCATTTGTCACAAAGGGAAAATACAGTATACACCAAACAAACGTCCGTTTGAAGTATCTTTCAGCGGCAACACACAAAACGTCTAATCTGTAAACAATAGTTGGCTTTGTATATTACCTTGTATATTATTAAGAAAGTAGCTTGGGGTATATCCTTAGCATCACGCGCTCGTGAAACTTCCGATTTCGATTCCGATTCTAACACTCTAAATTCTGAGATAAACAAAACAAGACAATTTCTTTCCTGGAACGGTTATTCAAATTGTAATAAATAATCATGAGATTCACTCCAATATTCGGCCCCCATAATAAACCTAAAGATCTTTCGAACACCCCAGTGATATGGTTGACTTTACCATACCATGGCAAACATGGAGACATTTTGGTGGATTGAACATGTTAGAAACATAAACGATTGATAGTTAAGCCATCAATATTACGAACAAATTGGCAGACCACACAAGTTGGTTTTTTCACAAGTAGTAAGGAACAGACCCCTAAAGAATATAGAAGTTTTGTCGTGTACATATTCCCATGCCCAGGTTATAACTCGGATTATATTGGAAAAAATGATAGAAATTTAATTACGCACACTAACGAACACTCTAAACCTAACTCTAACTCTGAAATATACAACCATGTCAGGACCTGTAATGATTTTCAACATATTCAGGACCTGCTAAATCTGCCTGATCTGTTAAATGATAAGCTCCTCATTGATCTCTGTGATGTAATCCATGCCCATACCAGAGTTATTAACAGAGCAAGACACTCGTCAGTTCTTTTGTTCAAAGAAGCTCTCTCCATACGCAGATAAAAGCCCAGGTTAAACCATAGGCGTAAGCCAGCAAAGGCTTAGTCTTTTATAAATAACTCTCTCTAATGTTTGTCTAGGAACCTATCAAAATTGTTTGTTTGTATTAATATCAGAGTGTTTTAGCTAACAGTATGACCATTTGTTCTAATCTTTTTTTTATAATCTTGCAATGTATGTATGTTTGTTTGATAAATTGTCTGGCTTCTTTTATAATTCTTATATATGCTTTTACATATCACTACTATGTTCACTGCTGACGATAGAAAAATAAAGCCAAAATATTCCGTCAAAATGAGTCTTTCATTCTTCGGAGTCGCACTACTTGTGTACTATATTACTTTGGACCCTGTTCGTTATTGCAGACATTTTCAAAGCGGATGCCTTCAGCGGACAATCTTCCGAGTCCTGGTCTAAAGTAACTTACAAAAACGGGATGCCTGATTAATCCATTGGCATGTCAAAGGGTGAAAAACACAATTATGATAATGGACACTGTAACTATAAAACAAATTAGTCCATCACTCAAAACGGGTTATTAATGAAAAGATTTGGCTTAACATGATTCTTTTTTGCTTGAAACCATATATTAGGCTGTCGAAAACCGCTACAAAATTTAGTTAATGTTCAAACAATTTCCAATAAGTTAATAATTGCAAGTTTGTATGGGTTTCTGACATCCGTCATTGGAGTTAAAATGAATGCTTGTTATTTACTGAAAACTCCTGATGAAAATGTCCACGTTAATTTTAAAAAACTGATTATCTTTAATTGCAGGCATTATGACATTACTACACCACATAATTCGACTACAGACGTTTGTACTAGTGAATACTTGTCTATTGCAAAAGCGATGAACTATATAAACGCAAGCCACCAAATTAATTTTCAAGACAAAGTGAATGAGAGCTTATATTTTGAAAGTATACGATTAAACACAGTTATAAAAACAATTATGATGGACGATGTGCTATAAATTAAAAGCACAGCCATTCCCCATTTTTTAGTATAAATATCCTTAGATGAAACAATGGTTAAAACACAGGTAGAGAAACTCAACTATTTAATTAAATTGCCAACTATTTTGGAGTAAATGTATTATTTGGAACCATGAATAGCACAATCTCAAGTTCACTGTACGTTAGAAAACCGTTGTTTCAGCCTACAGACACCTTAATCACAACCTAAAAGCTACTAAATGTATTTGCCAACTGCTTGTTTAAATGTTAGCTGGTCGTAAACTGTCCATTTTGCAATACATTTAAAAAAAGTCTCTACTAAGAAATGAAGGAAGATAAATTTTACAGCAGACCAAATCACTCACATTTTCTGATTGAGTAGTGTTGCTAGCTGCTAGGATACTTCGCAGTCATATAAGTGAAATAGTCGAATGTAAAATTTTTTTGCAAGATGTATTGAAAAGTATAAAGTTAGTGCAACTCACCGTGAAAGTCGATGAAATCGCCTGGAATCGCTGAAGAACAGCATCAGATAAAACTAACACATCATCAATGCCTTATCATGATAGTAACCTCAACCTCCATCGGCTTTTATCAGTCTATTGATTCCCAGACCTGGCTGCTTTGTTAAATCAACGATAAAGAGATAAGTATTTAAGCCCATCGCTCGAGCTAGACGTCAATTGCACAATTTACTGTCGTGGTGTCTATTACAGAAATCAATACAAATGACTGGCACATATTTCCCTACAACTGAGTGAAATGAGCAACTGATGAATGTCTACGTGTAGGTCAGATCTACCAAACTGCCCGCAATGTTATATACACTCATGAATCAGGGAATTATATGAGTAATGCAAAAGATTGTCTGATTTTGTTCTCAGTTTTTTTGTTTGGCAATATTACCTTGATTCGTCTTCAATATATCTTCACCTACGATAGTATTTTTCTATTATCTCCTCAAAGTGGAAACACTTTAAAATTTATCATTAAAGAGAACCCATATATATGAGCAAGGGTTGATTGCACAAGTTCTTAGTTAGATTCGCACTACTCAAAACTCCATGGGCCGACCAGTGTTTGATAATCCTTCAGATCTCATGATGCCAGGGAATGCAAGCAATTCAATACCAAGTCTAGAAAATGAGATTCATTGTGTGTATTGAGAGTTGACATGGAAACTTACAGCCATAATGATCCATTATTGAAGCCATTCTATAAATAAATCCTAAAAATGGTCTGTACACAGATGGTGCAAATCGACATGGAAATAATACACTTTGACAAGTACATAAAGCAGAGGATATGGTGGAATGTTCTAATGACCAACGGTCGATTGATTGAAGCAAGCCGTTAATACGAAAGAATCATTGAATGGAATCATACTGTTGTTATAAATTGAAATATAATTCAATTTTGGAAAATTAATCAAATCGTGAAAGTTTTTTTTTAACAAATACAGTACTGCCATAAAGTCAATATCACGCATTCATTGTCAAATTGCGATTTATTGAAACACGCGTTAGTTAAATGTAATTCATTAGCAATTGCTAGTATTTGTTAACGATTGTGATCCAGCACATTTCGTTTGTAGGATTCAATAAATTATTCATGGTCAAGAAAACATAATTCTATACAGTTACAAAATAAGTTAGTAGTGGACAGACAACGTAAGACAATTTCACATACTATATCGACCCAAACTCTGGTCGTACCTGAAGTCAAATATACAGAGATAAGTATTCACATCTACCCATTACTGTTCATCTGAAGGTCAAGGTTTATCTTACACTATCAATTAATGGGGCG
>JAQQZZ010099406.1:0-16629 GCA_030265115.1 Mopalia vespertina | reverse complement strand
ATTTAACACTGTACTTTATGACATTTCCCTCACATGACAGCCTTGTTTGTCCAAAGGTTCAAAGAAACAAGCATTGATGTGTGTTTGTTTGTTTGATTGGGGTTTAACATTGTACTCAAGGGTATTTCACTTATATGGATAAAAACCTGGATAAAACCTCGTAAAAACCACCCCCCACGATTGCCGGAGCCACATCGCGGGACTCACTCATATATCTGATAGTCCAAATTTATGGTGCAGCACTCTACAAAAATAATCTCTGGGAGAACCTACTCCCAGAACCATTCCAAGAGCCTCTGAGGCTGTAGGCACACAGAGCTACATGTACTATGGACCATTCCAAGAGCGAATTTCAGGGAATGCCCCACCTGCTGATTTACAAGAGTTACTGCTTCATTAAAATTCTAAGCAGCACAGAGTAAAGTCGGACTGACCAAGATCACACGAGAGGGAGAAGGATGATCTCAGTGGGACATCCAAAGGTCAAGCGGACTTCTCCCAAAGATTCAAGTAAAAATCCATGAGATGCAAGTAAACTCTATGAGATTCAATTGTAATCTTCGAAGATCAAAGCCAGATAACTTAAAAATAAATAAATTGATAAACAATGATCAAACAGACACCCAAAGTTCTTAATTTTTTACCTGTGATTCAAATGAAATGCAACAAGATTCAAGGGAAACCCAAAAGTAAAACTGAAAATGCAACAGCCTAAGATAAAGGTGAGACATCCATAGATAAAAGTGTGACATGCGGAGAAAAAAAAACCCCATAAAGGTGTTATTAAAGATTTCTATTTGTTTGCTTACTTAATTTTTTCAGTCATATGAGGAGAAGTGTTGACAACCTTCTTTTTGCTTTTAAAGTTCAACTAAACTTAGTAGTTTGATGCAGTTCTTGGCCTCTGTCCCCAATAAAATCTTCAGATAAAATCAGTTAGTCACCCCAGGAATAATCCCAGGAAGGAAGTATAGAAGTACAGCAGAGATAAGGGTTGTCACTAAGAACATGGAGAACTGGGTGTGGGAAAAAAGGGTTGTGGTGGTGGGGGATATCTAAAATGTCTACTCCTCTCTCACAAAGACCCATTATAGCATAAAAGAGAAACAGAAATCTAAAGGACCTACTAGTTAACATTCAACATAAGACTTTTGGATGACAACTTCCGTTTATTATCAGGCTCTGATAACAAACATAAGTTGTCATCCATACAAAACAGTGCTCCAGATAAGGGGGAGTATTGGCGTTAATTACGCATCTTAAATAAGTCAAGATGCCTCTTTTGTAAATGGAAGCCTTATTGAAACAGTATCGGATGCTGTTTCAATACACCTTCCATTTACAAAAGAGGTGTTATGACTTATTTAAGATGTGTAATTAACGCCAATACTCCCCTTATCTGGAGCACTAACAAAAGTCTTATGTTGAATATTATAATCAACTTCTAAATGCCTCTTAAACAAGCTACTAGTAAAGGCAAAACTTCTCTCTGTATCAGACAGGTTGTAGCACTCCTTCACTTTAGTGGATAGATTGATTGGTTAATCTCTATATCTCTGAAATACATGTTGAACCAGCTTGTAAGCTGATTAATCTACGTCCTTTTGGGATTACTTTTTAGAAATATATTAACTGGATAGCCTCAGGAATTTACAAAGCCTATCAATGTATTGTTGTAGGCAGTAGATTGTTTGATTGCGGTTTAATGTCCTACTCAAGGGTATTTCATTTACATGCCGATGGATTGTCTACTTCACACATTTCCTTGCATAATGCAGTGGAAAACCAGGCCTGTGCTGTAATCTTTTCTGGCATAACCTTAAAATCGGTCCTCCAAAATTTTGTGAGGTAACCAAACATTTGAATTTCCCCCTGGTTTGCTGATTTTTTAAATACATAAATGTGCCCTTGTGGAATTTTTTTTAGCATATTTTGCTTTAAAATACAATCTTCATTGATAATTGGATGACGAAATTTGTCAAAATCAGTGGCAAAATGTAAATTTAGAGGAAGACTGCAAACAATTTGAGAAACCTAGAAATCAGTCCTCCTGAATTAAGTTTACATAACCATGGGGAAAGCCCGTTCTGTCCGATCTCCCCAACAGGACAGCCCTGGAAAACCGAGAGAAAAACCACCCCCGAGATTGCCGGAGCCACATCATGCGACTCCCTCATATACCTGATGGTCAACACATGTACATGTAGACAGTAGAACATGTATATTTTGTAAAATTGTAATCCAGTTTAACAATGACCTAAGAGTAGAAATTATTTCATTATGACTATGTATTACATGTAATTATGAAGGAAGGATACCACTCGACTCGGGATTTGAAATAAGGTGAAATAGTTGAGGAGATATTTTGACATCAGGTTGTGAATTGGATCAGTTGCTCTTCTTTAACAAAGTGGTCACTTAAATTTTATCAGTAATTACTTAATCCCAGTCCTTATTTCCATGGATACAACTGTTTCAATTCAGAAACATCACGAGCTGTATGCTAGTGATTTGTTACATTCAATAGATCACAATGATATTGGGGGCACTACACTGGGTCGCATTAGATAGTCTTTATGTCACATTTGCCTGTTTTCGGTTTACAGTAAAAAGATTGGGGACTTTTTCTGAACAATTTGTATTGCTTATTATGGTACCTAAACAATTATAAAAATGAGTAGTAACTTGGTAGATGTAACAGTTGTATGGTATTGTATGTTCTTTAAACTGAAAGTGCACACAACAACATAGAGCTCAGCTAAGTACAGGAGCACTATAATGAAACTGTCAGACAAGCAACTTTGATAGTCTGACTTCAACCATTCTACTGAAAAATAAATTGAACCATGCAGCAAAAATTTAACGAAATTCTTCTGAACATACATGCGGAGGAGAGATATTTGAAAAACTGAATGCATTGATTGAGTTGTTGGTTGGTGTTAAACTTTGTGCTTAAGGGTATTTTTCATGACGGCAGTGTACTTGCAAAGAATTAACAACAACATACATGTAGCCAACCATGCATAATGTCAAGTGTTAAATATAAATTGTCTGTTAGAAAATTAAAGTTCCTTGTTAGCTGACAGTGTAAAAATACTTCAATTATACTACTCTCAGTTAGCTCAAGGGTGCTGAATATATGATTGATATTGAATATGAAGAGAACCTTTTCATTAATACGAACAACAACTTTTGTTTAAGTTGAGCTGTTCATCGGCTTATTAAAAAGCCTGTCGATGGCTCTATAATGATGGGTTAGACTTTCAATTAAGTGATATAGTATACAGGTATGCAGTGTCTAGGCTTAGATAAAGAAAACACATGTACAATAAGGATTATGGTATTCATATAGAATAAACAGTCAGAGGTAAATGTAGTTATAACATTCCCATGTTCTATTCCTGTCAGACATGCAGACTTCCAGGTCTAGCTTTAATGAGTGACACCTTATCAACAGGCTATTTATAGAGGTAACAGACAGACAACACGACTTCATTATACCAGATAGACGTGATTCTAGATCATGTACATTTGTACAATATATGGTATGGTAAAGTCCCGTGAAACATAGACATGTACATGTATCAGTAAGTAAGGATTTTGTTAGATTAGTACAGGAAAGCAATATTTATTGCAATATAATTGCTTGTTTGATTGGGGTTAACTTCGTACAGCATGTCACTTTCATGTACATGTAATTCTGCCTGTAAATGGTGGAAACCGAGAAGCAACCTCTGAAAAAACACCCAACAACCGTTGCTTTGTTCAGCTTTGACAGAAAAGGTCTAAACTGGCCATTTTTAGTTTTCACAGAATAGGCCAAAACTGGTAAAGAAAGGGACAGCTTCTAAGGGAAAAGGAAATCTGCCACATCATCAATGCAGTACAGATTACACAGATGGATATCTGGATCTAATCTATCATGAACTGGCCAGAGAAACCAATATACAATGTAGTACCAACAAAATGCTGAATCAACAGTGGAACACTGTACATGTACCATATATATCATTAAAATACAGGCACACAAAACTAAAATAATAGGTTGACTACTGTTCATCTTGTAGAGACACCAGTTCCTGGACATCTCTTGACCTTTGGTCCCACAAAACCAAGTTTACC
The DNA here is from genome assembly GCA_030265115.1 of Mopalia vespertina. Classification (NCBI taxonomy): domain Eukaryota; kingdom Metazoa; phylum Mollusca; class Polyplacophora; order Chitonida; family Mopaliidae; genus Mopalia; species Mopalia vespertina. Next base: position 12,507 of record JAQQZZ010099406.1, on the reverse strand, counting down.
CCAATCCACAGGAAGTGTTAAGTGGTGTATCTCATGGACAAGTTTCCTGTACTTTACAAGTGACTCGGGTGTAAGCTGTATTTGTATGCATGTGTTTTTTTATGTTAGCGGAAGCTCGCTATTTTCATTCTGGCTACATGTATATTATGGCCTCACAAGAACAAGTCATGCTTATTTTGTCGGTCAAGTTTTACGGTTTAGCACAATATATCATGTGTTGCAGAACCCAATAATAGTGTGTCAGCTCTTAGAGCACCCTTGGGTAGCCCTTGTAGACCCCTAGCTCTTAGACCCCTGGAGCTCTTCTAGATAGCATGAGATTTGATCATTCATTTCAGGAAGTTTATCAGTTTTCTCAACAAACTAGAAGCAGAATTAAGCTCTTATCAATGTTTTGTGCAACACAGGCACGTAATCATGAAAGCCAAATGAATGAAGGTTAACATCCGTGGCAAGGAACAATGTCAGAATACAAGACAGACACTGGGTGCAAACACCATTGGTTTGTTTAATTGGGGATTTACGGCATGTATGTACTTAAGTCTTATAATGGTTATTTCACGTATATGAAGGTATTCTAGCCCAATGGGCGAAGAACCAGCCTGGACAATACCGTCAAGAAACAATTACATGCGGCTATACAACGGTATCACAACAGACCAGCTTCGTGTTGCCTCTGAGCTCTGAGAGCAACAGGAAGCTCACTCCAGCCACTGCACAAAATATGGTGTGATATGCCATGTGATACTCATGTAAGTGTAAATATACAGGACAAAATTTACAGTGCAAGGCAACACAAGAAATCCGTTTCACATGTTCCTAGAGCTGATTGAGCACAGCAAGCTTCCACCCACCACCTACTTGTTGCAGGGTACATGGATACCACGGATTCCTTATCAGTGGTTTAAGAAGAATGAAGTCAGGCTATGTTGCCCTCTCTAGACTGACATAATACCCATCTGACATAGCCACAGCCTTCAGGGCAGTCTGAACTCTGGCAGTCTGGGAAGACTGCTAGACTAAACTAAACAGATTTCCCAGGCATATTTGACTTCAAGATTATTATCAGCAAGCGAGTCGTTTTTTTAGTTTCTTCCTTTAGGGATTTTTTTTTTTTAATTTCTTCCTACATGTACCAAGACAGCACTTAAGTTTCACTGAGCAAGCACACTTGCTAGGTAATAAAACAGGATATCATGTACATGCATTTCAATAGAGAAACACTGGAGAGACAAGCTGAGTAACTAACAGGTGCTCTTGACTCAAGCCTCAGTTTGATATTGTTCATTTGATTGGGGTTTAACTCAAAGGTATTTCACTTTGGTGATGACAAATTATCCTTTCTTAAATATGGTGGAAAACCGGGAAAAATGACTGCTTATCATAAATACAGGTAAATTAAAAATGATGCGCAAGATAAAGTCATAACTTCGCTCAGAGATTATTTGAACATTATAAAGCTTTCATGTTGTAGATAGTAAACATATGTGCCACAGTCAAAACTATGTTGTTTAAAAACAGGTTTACATTAATATGCTTCTATATTTCTAAAAATTAATCAATTGTCGTGAGGTGACAAATCATGATGTTACATTCTAAAACAGGCCATACTTGTTTTGTTATACCTAATCTATTCGTACCAGCTTCGCGCTTGCTTGATGTTGTACTCCTGTACTCAAGATTTTGAGAGATTTGAGCCTATGTGATACATGTACTTCAAAGTAGTATAACATGTCACTAGGCAACTGTTTTTCTGAATGATACCTTGGAAACATTCTTACAGCTAAAAGTTAAAATCTACTTAAATTGATCAGAACATTCGTTTATTGCATGAATATTAGAGCGATTTTTTAGTGGTTCTTAACCTTCTACCATTTTTTTATCATTGCAATCAGAAGAGTGTACTAAAGGGAGAGAAATCTGATCCCTGTTTATCTCTGTCTATCTTTCTTTAACCTCTGTAAGATCAAAGGGAGTAGATGATTTAGGTCAGGTCTACAAGTGGCCCTTGTCTGGGTATTTTACTTGAGGCAATAGCAGTATCTGAAAACCCAGATGTGGACATAACAAAAACTTCCATCTGATAATCACTGGCTGTTTTTGGGATGTTCTAAAAACAATCATTTGTCTTGTTCCAGATGTTATCTGTTGATGCGTGCTGTTATACATGTACATGTGGTAGTTTAAAATGGCTGTGTTCACCAGTGGCCATCAGTCAACTTTATTAATAATAACTACCATCTGATATATTATGCCGCTTTCTGATGCTGATGTTCTAAAAATAATTCCCAATTCAATTCTCTTGATGGAGATTTCAGGAGGGTAGATCCTCATGAATGGCTGTGTTAACTAGCCACAAGGAGACCAGCAGCTACATCTAGGGATGTTTGCCAATTGGCCTGGCCAGTCCCCCATGCCCTGGTGCGATTTGGTGAGCTTAGCCTAGTGCCCTAAGGTTTGGACAGTGCTCAAGTTTTAGTACTATTGCTACCATTATTATCACCTACTTTGATTGGTGGAGTCCAGATTGCTAGATAACCAATGAGATCAAGCTAAATATTGCCAAATACATACATGTACAGTAAAGTGTGGAAAAAATGATTACTTTATTTGTTTTATGGTTATCAATTTGATTTGGGGGTCAAGGTCATTCCATTTGATTGGAGGTAAAGGTCATTCTACTGGTGTGATGTCATTGTCTATTGAGAGTATCTCTGCCTAAATAGATTAATCAAACTCCATATAACTCAGACATAGGAGTTAATGTTTAAATTATAGATGGATTAATTATCTACAACAAAAACTATGCCACCTGCACTAGAAATATCAACAGACAGGTGAGTCAGTGTAGTTTCAGATTATTGGGTAATTAATTAATTGGTGGATTCATTAAATACAACGTATGCAAGTTCACAGAGCAAACCACTATAAATATCTGGTTTCCTATTGTTCTTTAGAGAAGAAAGCTTAGCCTCTTGATAAAAAATGAAGTTCTCTTTCGGAATGTGAAAAAAACGTGATATGGCAAAGATACAAAGATAGGAAGAACCGTTTTGTTATTTAAATTATTTTGTAATCCAGTAGGGCTCCTGTAGTCTACCACATTCAAGTGGAAATCCATGTTTACCTCATTATTACAGATTTTATCATTTATTGTTGTCTGTGTTATGCCAAGAAAGACCCACCAACTATCTTAGATAAACCCTTTTTTCATCAACATATGGTTTCTATCAAGTGAAATATCTGGAATTTCAAAATAAAATCCATTTAAAGTATTTCAAGTATGGCCTAATGTATAAAGCAGAAAAACAAATATTTTGAATTCCAGATTTACAGCCCTCCCCCCACCCAAAAATGTATTCCCACTTACAGTCCTACTTAAGAGTTATGTTTTTTTAGACCACCCTTACGTATAAACTCTGGAAATCTTCAAGGCTTGAATGTGGGATTTAAATGATTTTCCTGAATGAAATTCATCCATGACACAGGGCCCAGTACTCCACCAGGTCACAGTGTACATGTATGCTGCAGTCAAGCCCTGATTCACTGTTCTCCCAACCAGTAAAAGGACACTTAACCTTCCATTTCCCAGTGAAATAATTAAGTTTCCACTTTTAACATTGCACTTATAATATAGCATTAAGCATCACAACGAGTTAAGATATATTTGATCTATTTGAGGCAATGTTTGAAAATTAGCTTAGCTTTTCTTAGCTTTATGAAATACTTAAGTTAGTGAAAATTTAGCTCATTTATTAATTTTCCAACTTTATCAGAAGGCAAACATTTCATGGTTGTGCTAGTGACGATTATTGTAAGAATATACAGTACCAGTCAGATAAGTGAAATACCCTTGATGATGGCCTAAAACACCAATCAATCAATCTTAAGAATAAAGATCAACAGTCAATATGCAATCATACCCTCCCAACCCCCAGTCCTTTCTTTTTGGTAAATGTACTATTTTTTAATGTTTCTTTTGGAACTTCCTTGGCATATCTGCAGTATTTCATGCATTTTACTAATATGACAGCCTAGTATAAAGGAACAAAAGCAAGAGCTCTACAGGACAATAACAGGTGCTTTATAACAGTGTGCTGTCAATAACTTTTAAGGCTTGCAATCACTTTTTCATGCCCAAGCATACCTAAAAAATTGCCGAGAAGTCATTAATACCACACCTTCAATAATTTCAGCCAGGTATCAGGGTATTAGCGCAGAAAATGTTGCTTATCCTTAGATTGCGAAAATAATGTCAATTACATATTTGTAAACAAATTCCTATTAATATTTTTTTGTATTCAGGTGTGTTAAATACTCCAGTTTTACTCCAGGTATTCTTTCATTTGGTGTGAAAAATACACTACTTAAACTGCTTAGGTGCGCTTTTTTCCGCACACCTTCCTTTCAGAAAAATGACAGACAGTGTGGATGAAAATCAGAGACCTATGCCCAGACTGAAAGCGATGCTGTGTCATAAAATTTATTTGATTGGTCGATTCTTAGGTGCATTTCATGTATATATGATCGCGATGTACTCCAACAGTAATGCAACAATCATACAGTTGGTTAGTCAACTGTTGGAAAATTAACGTTCCTTCATGCTTAGTATAGCTGTCTTAAAAATAAACAGAGACTTGTCCGAGACCAGCTGTTGTCAGGAGACATTGATTACATGTGATACCAAAAAAAATAAAATAACACAAAATAAAAAAAATCAAAAGAGGGAAATAAAATAAATGTCTAATTCTTGAACTTTGTATTTACTGTTAAGTACAGGGGTTTGACCGTAATAAAGGAATTTTGGCCGTGACCTCATTAACTGTGTTTCACCCCTGATGAATGGGGTATATAGTGGAGCCAGCCACTGCTTAGCTCCCCCTCTTCTCCAAAACAGACCCCTCCCCCACTCTCCCTCCTTTTCTTTATACCATCTACTCCAGAGACTCTTGACTTAAACATTTTTCTTACTGGGAGAAAAATACCCCTAATAATTTGAACAACGAAAAAAGAAAAATTTAAAAACTGGAACAAAAAATCCTCCAGATGAATAATAACTGGAAAAATAGACACAAGGTCCCTCCTTTAAAATATAACATAGGAAATAAATCAAAACCACGAAAAAGAAAATAATATATATATTCAATGTATTACATATACATGTATGGCCCAATAAATGTGTGTAGTGAGAACAGCACTGTGAAAATAATTACCTATATGCGGTTAGAAGGAATTAATTGATAGGTATTTAACACAAGTATTTCACTTCTATTCTGGTGGTGTTCTCCTTCAATAAACAGCCACACTGAGACGATAACTGTAATGCTCTTTAAAGCAGAGCAAGCACTAATTTAACTTATAAACAAATGTTTACTTGTAGGCGTTTTAATGAGCTAGTTGGAGATGGGAGAAAGGATGCACTGACTGACAGCTAGACACCACTGACAGTTGATCATACAGTAAAACAGGTGCTGGAGTCTGTTTAAATGATTGATTGATTGATTGGTGATTGTCATCCCACTCCAGGGTATTTCACTTATATGATAGTGATATACTCTTAACGCTTAAGAAACACACTAACACAACCATATTAAATGTTTTGCTCTAGGGAATGTACTCAAGAGTACATGTATTTTACCTACATGTATATGATGACGGATTGTCCGTTTCTCAGTCTGTCTTACTTAAATACCGCGAAAAAAAATGAAAGTCAACCTCGTAATTTTATCACTCCACTAAAACCAGAGCCACATCATGTGACAGCCTCATAGTCCTGAAGACGACTGAAGGACTCAAACCTGGGTCATCAAATGTAGGTAATAGTATGCCAATATATTGCCATACTATCGCATCGCAGGGACAGAAATACGAAATGTGACAACCTGTTAATTTAGAATAATTGATCAAATTCACATCCTGATTTCAAAATAACTGATCAACATACTTCCCTTTATTTTGAAAGGATGTAGTGGGAGGTACAATGTTGCACAAATCCTGCAATGCGATGCGATTTGCTAGTTCTGCGTTTTGTTACACCTTCACCAACTTGTTTGTATATATCTATATTAAAGTTCCTATCCCAAATTTATCAGATCAATATCCGGGCTCCCAAACCTCTTTCTACATCATACATGTACTTTAACATAGATATTATGAAAATAGTAATATACTGCCAATAATTTGGGCTTCCATACGTTTTCCAGAGCCAAATTGGCTTTATGGTTAATTCAAGAAAACACCCTGATCGTCGTGACAACAAATAGACTTATCCATCACAACGAATCGGAATTGTTTGTTTTATTGGGGTTTAACACCGTACTTAAAGCTATTCTATTCATACAATGGCGTGTTTAGCCAAATGGGTGAAGGAAATCCACCTTGACACCACTGGCAACATATAAAGACCGGACAACCACAGGATGCAAAACAAAGACATCTCAAACAGGGAAGATCAATATTATTTTGACTGTGTATATTTCCTCATTAAATAAAGTTATTTATTATTATAATTAAACAAATCCGCTTCATGTTGCCCCTTAGCTGTGAGAGCATCAGGATTACAACCAAATCAGAAGTGTATAACCCTTTAGTTTAGAAGGCTCCAGGAAGCTCAGCACCCACTAAGCACTGGCACCAACCACTGGGTTGTCGCAAAAACAAGAACAAGTGTAATAAAATATCATATATATTTATTCCAGTGTTGAATGACTGACATTACTCCTGAATGTTCCATAAAAAATGTTAGCTTCTGTAATGAACCACAAGTAGGGAAATGACAAACACATGTTACTTTTAAATGTCATATACTAATAATCTGGGTAGACTAAACACAGTTATACACCCACAGAAATTGGTTTCTGTCTTAGGTTTTTTCTTACTATTCCCTCACGGCAGTAAATAGTTAATTTTTACAAGCGTGAAGAAAAAAATTATTTCCTGAGAATTAATTTGTTTGAGTTTTAACACCTTACTTAAGGTTATTTCACTCTCATGACGGCGTGCCTGCACAATCGGTGAAGGAAACCACCCTTGATGTAACTGGCAATAAACAAAGACCAAACAAAGACAAGGTATTTACAGGATGTTATACAAAAACAACACAAACATATAGACTTTGTGTTGCGCCTAAGCTCTCAGAGCAACAGGGCAACAGGAAGCACCTTGCTAACCCCTTAATTGTATTAAAGATGTTACAGTGTACAGCAAAATAATGAATAAATATTTTTATTGTAAAGAAAGAACATTAGCTTGCCTAGACCAGGATTCAATTTATAGATAAGCCAAATAAAAGTTTATTTTGGCAACGCATTTCATACACATAAGGACATAAAGCTTAGGAGTTTGTAAACTAGAACAGCAATTTATTTACCACTTTTGATAAACATCAAGTGAAGGGACCCCTCAAGGTCAGGACTTTATGACTTTACAAGATGTTAGAGGAAACATAGGCAGACTGGGAAAGACATCTAGCTCTAAACCATTGAGACTATGAAAATAAACCGTCTCAAAATGTTCACGTTTTCTAAACAGCCAGAAACGAACCTAACCTAACGCATGAATGAAATCTTGAAGATCTTTAGAACTAGAAATGGAATCAAATTAACCAGCATTGCAAGAAGTATTACACTTTCTTGTTCTGCTGTGCTGTCACACGGCTAGAAATAAAGAAATTAAATCTCGTTCAGCTCAAATTGCAAAGCTTCGAAGTAATTAAGAACAAAACTTGTCTCAATCTATCAGATCAGATTCAGTGAATATATCCTGTTATTTCACAATACAAATTTATTCATGATCATTGGATAAGCTGTTCTTTTCTTTTTATCTATTTTCTTTCTTTTATTGTATGCTAGTCAGTACAGTAGCTTCAGGCAAAATAGGAATAAAAATCAGGGGACATAACTCTTAGCCACATAGCAAAAGAGAGTTATCTTTCTTTGCAATAAGTGGGTGGCTACAACGAAACATGCATAGTTACGATACGTAATTTTAAACACAGACTGATATACAGTCCAGATTAATTGTAGATAAATATGCAATATCATTTTATAACAATAGTTTACAATGGTTAAATACAAATTGAAAAAAGTTAAGAAGTTAAAATCTGCTGGTGTAGGACAGTTTATTACTCTTTCGTGGTCATTTCTTACTCATTTCATTTCATATAATCAAATAATTTGACTTTTCTTAAAGTTTCTTCAAGACTAATTGAAATGTAATTCAGTGTTCTTTTTTTGAAAATCAATCAGACTTCCAAATGCCAGAGAGGAATTAAGTAAAGTAGCGCCAATAACATATCACAATTCGAGACTATGTAGAACTTCAAATGTTGACCTAGAAATTATTTCTGACCTAATTAAAAGTAGGTCAAGCATGTGAACAAGCTATGTCAATAGTTGCTTTCCTTTCCTGCCACTGTGAAAACTTTTGAACCTTTTGTCTCACGAATTTACACTCACTCATTTTACTAATACAAAAGAACCTGTAACAGTTAGTATCAACTTTAACCACAGCGGGCCAAATAGGGATAAAGACAAAGTACTCAGTTGTCGGTACTGAAGAGAGTCCGAGATTAACAAAAAGAGTCCATTGTTTTTCATCAAAAGCGTGTTTTGAGGGTCTCAATTTAAGGAATAGAAATCGCTTGTTTGTAATCAAAACATGTATTACACGTTTATTTTAATTCTCAAATAATGGTCAACTTTTTTAGGGCCTCAAACAAAGAAAAAGGAGTCCATTTATTTTTGCAATAAGATGCATTAAATTCTACATCTGAAATATTGTTGGGTTTTTTTAAGAAAAGTTCTTATTGACTACGATAAAATGTGTTGTCACGGTGTATGTAACAAAATATACAACCTTCCTTAGGGTCTCAAATTAGTAATTTAAAAAAAACCCAGTCCATTTGCTACGGTTTTGTTAAAAAGATTCATTAAAATTCAATTTATTTAAAACAAAATTTCTTTTTTTTTTCAAAAGTTTTTATTGACTTAAATAGAATCTCTTGTATATTTTGAATAAATGAGAATAGAAAAATTTGTTTTGTATATGTACAATACATGTATCAAAAACAATGCTAAATTTTTTGTGGAACTCAAATGAACAAAGAGGCAGGGGCTTAACCAGAAATCAAAAGTATGGTGTCCAAAGTGGTAATTTTGCTTCAGGGTGTCCATTTGGATGGGGTGCAAGGGAGTCTGCCTAAGCCCTTCCATAGAGGAGTATTTTTTTTTTGCTGTTTTAAACTTGCCTTAAAATTCATTTAATTAAAATATAGTCCTTTTTTAAAGTTAAATTCTTATTGGCATGATATAATATTTTGTACATCTAACATACTGTGCAGACAACAACATTTTTTGTGGGTCTCAATTGAAGACAAAGTTTTTAATTTTTTTTTTAATTTGATTTGTTTGATTGGGGTTTAAAGGCGTACTCAAGAGTATTTCACTTATATGACAAAAGATTGTCCATGTCATACTGTTCCTTGCCTTATAACGGTGGAAAATCGGGAGGAAACCTTGCAAAAACCACCCCTGCAATTGCTGGAGCCACATCGTGTGCTTCACTCATATACCTGATGGTGGACAGACGGACTCGATCCAGAGAATGGTACATTGAAGTAGGATTGGTTAGCGCATGTGCTAACCACTAAGCCACAGCCGTGGGCTTTTTGTATTTGGTTATTAAGTTAATCTGATGCAAAACAAAATTGCCTGTTTTCGTTTAGGAAAAGTTTGTATTGACGTGAATAGTACCTGTTGGGCATGTGACGGCTTGTATCAATTGAAAGTCATAGGATTAGAATAATAGAGAGATATTTTTATTTCGATGTTTGTAATTTTATTGTTTATTTTATCATTTTGACAAACAGTTGCAGTCCGCATGTTCCACCCACGAGAATTGTTCGATAATTGTACACTTGTTTTACAAGGTTCAGCTGTATCATATGCAGGCCTGTGCTGTTGGGGAGAACGGTCAGAACGGGGTTTCCCCAGGGTTATGCAAACTTAATTTAGGAGGACCTATTTACTGTTTGCAGTCTAAATTTGCATTTTGCTACTGATTTTGACAAATTTTGTCATCCGATAGTCAATGAAGTTTGTGTTTTAAAGCAATTTTGCTTTATTTTTCACCATGCCACATTTATGTATTTAAAAAATTAGCAAACCAGGGGAAAATCCAAATGTTAGGTTACCTCACAAAATTTTAGAGGACCGATTTTGAGGTTATACCTGGAAAAGATTACAGCACCGGCCTGATGTTACATGTATACATGTACCCTTAATACAGTCAATACTTTATTTCCCGCTTCCTAACTGAACTCGACGTATTATAACAGCTCATAGCATACATGTTTTGTATAAGTAGACTTCTTGTATGTAAATTTTCTGACAAAACTGAAATGTATATAAGTTTGCTTTGTTCAACTGTTGGACATATTCCTGATGATGGCTACATAGAGAAGCCGAAATATAGAATACCAAAAATGACTCCAAAAGTCGGAGTTGCATTTATTTTATTTTATGCTAAGTTGATCTGTGGTCGTACGTCATATACCCTTGCCCCTTGTGTGTTTTTATGTAAAAAATATTGGTGATTAGTCAGAATTAGCCAGAGCCCTTTGGCTAAGACAGTGTCTTTCTAGGTTATAGTCATACAGCCTTTACTGAGCAATGGAGCAATATTCATTTTTCAACACAAAAACTTGAGCTGTGTTTGTGTGACTATACGTTATTATGGGAGTTCCCCATGGGTTTATTTTCTAGGAATGTTCATGCTGTTAACCCTGTAGGCACATTAATTTCCCATCAGTGCACTTAATGTTCATTAGATTTTGAGTGTGGTGTTGTAACATGTTGTGGTTAATGATCGAGTGTAAACTGGTAAACACCATTCAGTCAATCTGTCTTTGCCTCCACAAACTTCCATTTATTATCAATTGAGTAAATAGTGGCTGTGTTTGGATAGAAACCATAGTGAGGATGTCACCCAAGGCTGCATCAGGTCCAAATATAATATAATCAGATCTACCTTAAAAAAAACAAAAAAACAATTGTTGAGATACATTGTGAATGCATGTGATGAAAGTAAAACCTTACAAAACATAACTTTTTCGGAGATATACTTTTTTTGTAATCAAGGTATTACTTTTCATGAGATGTTGAAACAGATGTTGTTGGTTTTTTTTTTTACCTCCTTTGGCTTCTACAGAGCTCCATTCAAGGCCCACTACTCTTGCAGGCATGTTTAAGGTGATGATTCATTGCTTGGACAACACTGTCCTGTGCATTGCTTATAATCAATAAACTCCTTGAACCGAATTTGAACATGATATCTCCATTAAGGACTCATGAAAATGTTACAGACAAAATATCAATTAGTGACTTTGAGCTTTGATTGACCAGGTATTAATGGCTTCTTTGAGGTAAATACCATTGACAGCTTAGAGAAAATAATTCTCTGTTATTTTATGTTTCCTGACTATCAGTATCACTTGATGCGTAGAGCTATTGACCCCGCTACTATAGCAGGGGGAGAGGGGACCTAGAAATGCTATCAGTCTATAAATAAATTAATAAATAAACACGTTAACTTGAGAACAAATTCTGGGATTTGGAATGTACCTTTTTCCAGCAGATCAGATTGACCAGATTCTGCTAATCAGTAAATTGCCATCAGTGCTTAATTTGTCAGTTTTAACATCTACATATGCTTTGAATGCAATAATTTTCAAAATCTTACAATAATTGGTAAAAATTTATTGATTTTTCTATGCTACATATACATAACTGATCAAGTTCCTGGCTGATTTAAATGGATTGTATTTTAAAGCATTATGGTGGACATAGGCCGTGACTGTTTAATTGTACACTTTAGACTTCAACGTATGTGTTCTGGATCAATAACTTGAAAACAAAACCAACTATCAACTTCAAGCTTATCTATCTTCTGTTACAAAGTTGTTTTTTACTGTATTTAAGTCAGGCTGAGTAGGAAGTGGACAGTTCTTGTCATATATTAAAGTGAAATACCATTGAGTACTATATTTATAAACCCTAATCAAAGAGACCAATATTTTCCCTGACAATCCAAAAATTTATATACCGTAGCAACTATTGATATAAATAGCAAATGAGCTTCCATGGAAATTGCCCTCTGGCTATTAAGGGCAGTTTGTTTGGAGATTAACAATGCTGTATTAACTAAGCACTGGAGGAGGAATAACTTTACGACTTTATCAAAACACTTCAAATTTTACAGCTATCACCAATTAACAAGGTTTCATCTTAGTTTTCCACTGATTATATGTGAGGCAGTGTAGAAGTGGTAATCTGTCATATATAAGTGAGATACCCTTGAGTATTACCATTAGAATTCAACCTTGGAGCCTTAAGCTGGGCATGTAAAGGCCAGTTATAACCTTTGAGTTGTGCATGTAAAGGCCAGTTATAACCTTTGAGCTGTGCATGTAAAGGCCAGTTATAACCTTTGAGCTGTACATGTAAAGGC